>JAOXNG010000057.1:31989114-32003057 GCA_028566535.1 Scolopax minor
TTCGCTTGCAAACTCTCTCAAGCTTGTGACTAGGTATTTTTGTACCTTGTCTTCATCACTGTTCTTGGACTTTATGGGTCAAAACAGTTGACAATTTCTGTGCAGCTGAGGGCAGGGGGGGGACTTGGATGTAGTGCAGACTCAAGTGTTGTTCTGATAAAAGTGGTGTGCAATAACGATATAAAGCAGATTTGCTGTAGCAGGCATCAGCCTTTGGACTGCACACACAAAAGTCTCCTGTGTGACACGTGAAATATGTTACCTTGGTTTTGCAGGCAGTTATAGACAAAAGGTAGACAAAAGACACTGGTCTTTCCTTGTTCCTGTGTTTTAAAATTGAAGAACCAGTAAGTGTGATGTGGGAAATCCTTCAGTAAATTGTTTCTGTATTAACTGTGGTGTGGTACTTAAAAACTTTTAAACACTTTTATAACGGAGCTTTTGCATGTTGCTTTAATAACTCTGCTTGGTGATTGTGTCATTTCCCATTCTAAAAGCTACCTTTTGTGCCGAGTTCCAGGAAGGCTGGAATGATGTGCTGGGAGCAATGGTGGAGCCCTCCTGTGGCTAGTTCAGTAGGTGCACCTTCTCATGAGTGGGCTAAGAGGGTCGGACACCCTGGGCCAAATCTTTAGATTGCACCCTACTAGTGTGGTAAAGGCCTTGCCTTTCCCTTGTCATTTCCCAGTTAAGTTAGTACACTTGGTGTGGATAAATTCAGCTTCTGTGTGTGTGCTCTGCTCATGTTTCTGTGTTGTCTAACCTACTCCTTCTATTTCTACAGAAGAGGTTAGAGGTGAATGACTAACCATCCACGCAAAAATTTGTGCTCCAATCCTGCAAGTTCATAGGCACTTGCCAACATTTATTTGCAAACAACTGTATTTATCCTATGCTGCAAACTAGCTTTTTGTTTCTAAGAGCTTTTAAAAATTGGAGTTTAAAGGGATGATGATCTTGTTCTATTGCAATACATGGTTTTGTCAGACTTCAGTCAGTCAGGAGTCAACCTTAAACAGGTACAACTTTTTGCCTAACATGGCTGCTTTAATAAGGGCATATTGTCTCATCAATTTTTAAGATAAACTCCCTATAGAAATCAAATAAGGGTTCTGCTGAAAAAAATCAATTGTACAGTATGACCCATAGGTACTGCATGTCTTACAAGATTGAACTGCTCTCTGTGTAATTTGGCATCCTTCCCTTCCCCCATCTCCCCCCTTTTGAAAAAAAAAAAACAAACAACAAAACCAACACAAAACCAAACAAAAAAACAAACCACAGAGCAAAGCATGTGCAGTCTCTTTGGAGCACATACTTAGGTATGCCATCTGATGGCTGAAATTGCTTCATTTCCTTTGGCTGTGGAGGATAAGTTAACTCCACATAAAGTTAACCTCCTGCAGACAAGAGAATAGTATGTGAAATATTTACCATTTTAATTGTGTGAGGCTTCATTGAAAATCTTATTTTCCTTGCTATATGTCACTTAGAGAGGCAGTGCTGAACTGTTGTTGAAAATGGGAGCCCTGACAGACAGGGAGTATGGCACTTGTTTAACAAAGAACAGCATGCAGGCTCCACATAACATAATGCTTAAGGCTATATAATTCCATTTTCTTCTGTAGATTTTGTTTCACTGCTTTAGTATCTGAAACATGCAAGCTTTTAGTATTCAAGGGAAAAAATTCAAAGCCTGCCTAATGCAATATCATGTGCAGAATAATTTAGGCTTTTCATAGTAGATGTTTACTTTTTTGAAGCTAAATGTGATATAGAGAGTGTATATATAACGCCTTAAATAAACAAAATAACCAAACCCAAAACCAAGACAAACCCCAAAACAAGCCCCTCTCAGTTTTCATGTTTTGTTTTATCACTGTTCATATAAGAAAATAATGCTTTTCAGTATTCCTGTTGTTTTTTTTCTTAAAATTTTTAATCCAGAGGCAAATTACTGTTCACACAGAACATACTATTAGTTCAATAGATGGTGCTTTTCATGACAGAGTGAAAGAAATGCGTCCTCCAGGCAAAACCATTAATTTTTTTCTTAATCACCATATTGGGAAAATTTGACTTTTTCACATGGGTGAAAACCAGCTTCTCATGGCAGATTTCTTATAGTCCCCTCTTGCCTTTTGTCAGGAAAACAAATCTGACAGGAAAATAAGATATTTGCTATTTTTGTAAATTAAATTTTTCATAGCTCCAGCTAATGGCTTATATCAGTTGTCTCAAGAGCATTCACCCACATGAAAATCTACAGTAGCTCAAATATCGAAAAATGTAGATTTGGAGAGCTCTTTTCCCTGCTATATCCCTTGTTGTCCCCTCCAATACTATGATCCATCCCTCAATCTATGATTATATTTTCATTCTTTGCCATGACCATAGCATACTACAGTATGTGTTTTAGGTAAATAAATTTGATTACGTTGAGCATGAATTAACACGTGGCTTCTTTAGCACTGATCCAAAATATTCTGGAGCACTCCTTTACTTTTTTCTGGGTTTTATGTTGCAATTCTAATCTTTAGTGCTGTCTGGAAGCAGAAATACTAAAATCCTAAAAGAATAATATTCCCAGTGTTTCTCACCTGGATGGAAATCTTAGAGTGGGGTTGAGAAACCCCAGATTCTCAGATTCATGTAGTTTTGTATAAAGTTCAAATAGAATCCTTTGTGAATTGAACCTGAAGCTCTTCTGAGATTCAGCCATCATCACTAATCCTTTCTCCTATTTTGACATGCTTATAATTCATTTTGTATCATGTACACTTTGTAAGTGCAAGCCTCTTAACTCATTTTGACTAGGTAGAAATTAGAAGGTAAAAATAAACTTTACCTATGTTCCAGCAAGAATAATGATGCCACATTTATGAATGAGAATGTCAGTGTATATCCACCACTAATAGGAATTTTCTTCAGTGGTTACCTGTGCATAGCTGTAGACTAAACAAAATTAAAAATATTATGATCCACAGCTAAGGTAGAAATCTGCTGGTAAATACTCAAAGCTCAAAAGAGCTATTGTACAGTGTTTTGGTGGCAGGTTGGGCTAACTTACTTTGTGTTGAGACTTCAAAATTATATTTTTCCTCCTTTTCTGGGGAAATTTGGATGTCAATAAATTCTTATTATGTTCCATTCTAGTCAAATAACATGAAACATAATTTTTTTCCTGCTGTAGGTAATCTTTGAGGCTAACTATATGAAAATTCAGTGGCATAGGGAAAAAGAACAATTTTATTTCTGTGTTTTAAAAAAATAATAGTAAAACCCACCCCAATTACATTCTTTATGACTTTGCTTAAACTAAGAAGAATCAAGCATCCAGGTAAACTGGAAACCCCAAGCAGTGTGTGAGGTATGGCTTGTGTGAGAGCATGTAAAAATGCAGATCTATTTATTATCTAAAAGAGTAAGGAAATGTCCACGGCTGTTTTTTCTTGTATGGTAAGAGAATGTACAGAGAGCACCAAGGAATGTGTCATGATTCCCTGTAAAGGAAGGACTTTAGTTGCAGTCCATGCAGCAAAATCCCTGTTAGCATAGACCAAACGTAAAAGAAAGTCTGGCATTCCAAACAATTTAGTAGTCTGTAAGAGCCCTATTACCTATCGGTGCACACCTTCATCTGCCTTCCCCCTGAGCTGGTGGCAACTTGCACAAATACTGTCATGTTCATTTGTGCTGAGGGAATGAATCATTAGAGCCATGGCATGGAGAGAAAGCTTAGGATACTGTCTTCTGTCTGTGCTCCCTCCCTTTCTGGCTGAGGATGTGCCCAGGAGGTCGAGATGTGCTGCCTGGTGTTCAGGATGCCTGTGTTGTGCCAGAAGGTGATAAAGGCACCCAAAGAACCTATGTCAGGTTTTATTTTATTTATTTATGAAAATGAAGGTCAGCTTTGGGGAACATCTAAATTACCTCAATTATTTAAATCAAATTGTTTTGTGTAAAATAAGATATAGCATAAAAGGTTTCTTTTAGGTCTTTGTGGGGTACATGCTAATTTCAGATTGGTGTCTACTGCTGTTGTGTGGGAACTATGCCCAAGTAAGATCTGTAGACTGGGACTGCTAGCACAGCTTCTCTGAGGCATTTTTAGTGCTATATAATAAGAATTTTGACTTGTAGTTTTTATGACTATCATTAAGTTTTGAATACAATCAGTAATTTAACCAACATGAGGAAAGAGGTTGTTGGGCAGGGGGAGACGTTGTGTCTCTCTCTGTGGTCTTAATACCAAATATAATCAGGATATTCCAGGGATCTTGTGATGAAGATCAAGCTGCTAACTACACTTACAGTATTCAAGAGTGTCTCCTGTATTAATTTATTAGTCATTTTCCCCCCTCATCCTGAGAAACACTTATCTCAGAACAAAAAACCCCCAACCAATCAAAAGCCCTAACTCTGCTGTAGCTTTTTGAGTCCTGTTCTTTGTGCTCCTCTGGTAATAGAAATGTAACATAATGGGGCTCTCACACCATGTACTAGGCTGGAGTAAATTTATGGAAAGTTCTTGAAATTACCACTTTACCATACATTTCTCATGTGTCAGGTTATGGTTACAATGGTTAAAAAAAAAAGAAATCAAAGGCATAAAAAGAAATCAAAGGCAAAATAGTGTTACTTTGAAATGGGAAGTGCAAATTTGAAGTGTTATTCTGGCAAAAGAAAAATAATCTGGAGCTTCCCACTCTGGTCACCAGTGTAGTTTAGTAACTTACTTTCACTCTGGGCAGTGTCTGTATTTCAATCTCAGCCTTGCAAATGATTCTGAGGTTACTGCTACTTTTCTTAATCTTTGTCTCCATTAAACTATATATACTGGTGCTTTGGGGTGATATTTAAATGCTTTGGTTGATAAAAATAATTTTGTAGTTAAGTCTGAGTCTATTGTCAGTCCTTGGAACTACTGGATTCCATACCTTGGAAATAGCAGATTTTGTTTTGGAGCAACTGAAGAAGCAAAATATGTGTTACAGTCCATGGAGGCTGAAGGTCTTGGGACTTCTGAATAGTAGGCAGCTCCTTGTATGTTAATGTCTGTACTTAAGTGACTAGCCATAAGTGCTCAAGTTTAAAAAGCACATATGAAATGTCTCATACAAGAGACCTCTTTGTGAAAAGATCACAAAAAATAAAGGAAATAAATGCAGTGATGCCATGAATGGAGATAGCATTGTTACTAATAAAACCTGAACAAGTATGTTGGCAAAGCAACTTTGGGTAGGAAAAGTTGGCAATACTGAAAAAGATGTAAAGAGTCTTTGGGCAGCATGGTTAGAGGTGGAATGTGTTTGGAAGCACATCAGGCTAATAAAGCATTCATTATAAATCTGGAGGGAATATAGCATTTTATAGGAAACTATCTTGCTGATTTAGAGGATGAGGAATGAGAAATAGGAGAGGAAGTGAGACTCAATAAAAAAGATCTGTAGAATTGAAAGAAATTAATCCAAAGAGTTTTAATAACTGATTTAAATTAAAAATATCTTTTTTTAAGTTCTCTAAAATTCTGTGTTCTTACTGCTTAGTACTTTTCCTGCTTTGTTTGAAATAGTTTCTTTGAATACTATCAATGTTTTGTATGCAGGAACCAGCTAGCTTAAGAGATTTCCAGAATGACTGGAAGTAATCTTACAGTGGTAATATAAATATCCATGTTATATGAGGTGCTGTTTTCAGCTGACATGGGTGAAGAGGTTCACACTGTGTAGTAGGAATCCTAGTTCCTTGGCTTTCCAGAACCTATCAGAGTATAAACTCTGTAGTTATGTATCAATAACTGTACAGCATACCTACTGTCCAATAATGAGATCATTTCATTGGTGATTAACGTGAGTTGTAACAGTGATAACTGTAACAGGAGCTCAGAAGAGTTTATGCATATATGTATACGCTGCAAACATGGAAATTGAATAATAATTATTGTAACGTTTTGGAAACAGAAGAGAGCAACATATAACATTAATGCCCATGTTTCAGCAAGATGTGTAAAACATCTGCAATTATGAATGAATGGATTCACTATTCTACCCTGTGCTGAACAGAAAGTAAAAATAAATCTTTAAGACACTTCTATCACTTCCTTTTTCATCAAGAATTTACATCTGGAATCCTCATGGAATCTTTCAGAATACACAGCAATGTAAAATGATCTGCCTGACTAATACAACTATTACATTACATTGGTTATGGCTTTCTTATGGTTTAATTGTTGTAGCCCCTGTAATGTTAGCCACTGGAATGGGGAGATACTGATTTCAGTCAGATGACAGATATTAACCTTTTGTTAACCCAGATCCTTATCTTGTGAAGAAGGTCCTTTCTTCTAAAGAAATGAGTAGTCTTGCATCCAGGCTGCTGTTATCAGATACCACAAATTGAAATCTTTTATTTTCCCCCCCTTTTTTTTAGTCAACAAATTATATGAATATATGGTTTTTCATATTAAATACTCCTGAAAAAAAATGGTGGTGTTTTAAAGACCTGCTACATTTTCATCTTGAAATACTGTTTAACTTTGCGCCAAATGGATAATCCTGAAATAGCTTTCCCTGCTTCCTGTCAGACACATGCTTTCATTCTACAGAAAGCAGCAGGAGGCCTTCTGCTTGTTTGGAGTAGTGCTCATAAATATAAAATTGGACTGGACACTGCAGTTTCAGAGTGAAGGATGAATGTTAATAGATCACACACAAATTGGTCTCTGTTGCTTCCAGAGCCCATAGCATGAGCTCTACCAGTTGCCAGGCAAAGAGTTGTATTGTGGTATGAGGCTGAGTCTTTCAGCAATTTAGGTGTTTCATGCAAGTGTAGTACTAAGGAAGGAAAGTTCCCAGAGTGCATGATGACAAATTGGTGGGTAGGCTCTTCCAGAGGATTGGAGAGATTATCTCAAGATTTAAGACTGTAGTGCTTATTTTTCCAGTACTTTGTATTTGAGAATTTCAGCAAGGGTTTGAATTATTGCTTTGTGTTGCTGAATCTAGTATAGTTTACAAAGCATGAATTTTCTCAGTACTGAGACTTGTGATACGCTCCAAGGTCAGCGCAGTCACATTACCATATTAGTTGTATGTCAGAATAACTGACCTTCTGGTCTCATGGTAGAGGACCAACTAGTCATACATGTAACTTCATATTACTTGTGTACTATTCAGTGTAAAACCACGAATTATATTTTGCACTGTGGGAAATATCAATTCTGTTCTTGGAGGAGCAGAAGCAAGCACAGAAAGATGTGAAAAGATTTCTCTTAAATCAGAGGGTAAGTGCAGTAGAGTAGAAGGGCTTCAAATGTCAGATTTCCCGTTGCTGTTTACTTAGTTTTGGTTACTTGCCCATCTGGGGATTAGATGGGAATTTCTTCCAAGTTAACTTGATTTCTAGTTGTGTAAATTGATTTTTAGTTGTGTAAATGTGACTTGAAATAGACTTGGATTTATCAGGGAGATTATGGAGACATTAGTCCTGTCTGGTGTGCTGTGTGAGGTCCTGATTTTAGGAAGAAATATGATGATGCAGCTTCCTAGACCTTCCTGCCGCAGGATGTGCACTGTGGCTTCTGCTACCTGGGGAAGAATCCTTTTTCTTTAACTTAAGGCTCTCTGTGTATTTCCTGTCCAGCCCTGGGAATCCACCCTGAAAAACCACTGAGATGTAAGGGAATGGAACTGGGTATATGGCTATACTGTATTAAAACTGATGTATTAGCCACTATTATTGAGGCACTAACTTTATTTATTTGCAGTCATTAAGCTTTCTGTTAACAACAGTGACCTGATCAAGAATGTCACTTATTTGATACTGTGCCAGAGTAGTATTTCAAAAGGTATGATGCTGCTGTGTCTGTGCCATCAGTGAACTTTTATCAACTTGAGTAAAAACTATTTCAAGATACTGTTTGTATAGCTCTGAAATCTCAATCTGTTTTCTTTTGTGTGTGTGTGTGTGCACGCGCTAGCTCTGCTTTAGTATCAGGTAAAATGCAGTTTCTTTATTCAGACTTGTCAGGGTTTGAACTCTGGGTACTTATTTAAGCTTTTATTATAGAAGTCAAGCTAGAAGACCGCGGATTGAAAATAAATTACAATTTCTGTTGTTACTTAGTTCTACGAACTGCGTGTGGTGAGTTTCATGGAACAGATCATACAAAGTCTAGTAAGTCATTGTTAGTGCTCGTAACAGAGCATAATAAATGTTTTTCCCTTCCTTTTCTCAGAGAAAACAAGAAAACTGCCTTATCTGAGAGTGAAACAAGGTAAAACTAGAGGCATGTACAGATGTAGGTGAGAAGCTTCTATGAGATATCGCAATCATGAAGAAAGAGAGGCGTATAAGGGGAAATCTGCTTTAAATGCTAAAGATTTTGAAAGAAGAAAAAAATATTGGAATTACTTTGTTATTTTATAGTTAGGCTACCTTCTTGATTGTGTCAAAGAAATAGCCTTCCATTAAAGAGCTCTTTGAACATTGCCAGGCTTCTTGAGAGACCAGCACTGACAAGTGTGGACCTACAGCCCTAAGCAGTACCTGGGCAGAAGCCTGGGGGCCATCTAGATTTAGCCATAAATCATAAAATTCCAAGACCCCAGGAGTTATGGTCACAAATTGTTCAGTACGTAAAAGCATAACCTATGTGTCCCTATGTTTAAGAAGGAAGTACTTTCTGAGCAGCATTTGGCAGCTGATTTTGCCATTGTTTGTGGGAACACCAGCAGAGCCTGGCTCTGGGGCAGTGCCCAGTGCTGCAGGTCCCTGCTCTGCCCCAGCGTACCCTGGCACACAAAATACTCATTTACCCGAGGCATACAGAGTCTGCTGTCCCATATTTGTTCTTTCCGGTTGACAAATATCAACTAAAGAAAGATTGTGAGACAGTTCAAACCATCCTTTCTGTTTACTTTTCTTCGTTCTCCTTCTTCCTTTGCCACCTGCTACTCAAATCTAAAGTGTCTGGGTGGTATCGCTGAATGTCCTTGTGTCTCTCCTATCCCATTTCATGCTCACGTTTTACAGAGACATTCCAGCAATGTTTTAAGTTTCTTTTAAAGAAGTACAAAACTAAGCATGTCATTTTTTTCATTTCATTCTTGTAGCTTATTTTATGGAAGTTTCAGCAGATTGACTCCAGATAAATGAGATTATTCAAAATGATGGCACTTTGAAATGAACGTATGGGATTTTGCAGATTCTTTTTTTCTATTGCTCCGCTCCTCTTCCCCCCCCTCCTGTCCTCTTGGATTAACTGGCAGAAGGGTGAAAAATTCATGTGTTTGAGATTTGTAGCATATACTATAAGCCTTCAGCTGATGTAAATAAGCATGGCTTTTAATGGCATGGCATGCCACTTGCTAATCCAACACCAGCAAGATGTCAGTGGCTCTGAGGCAGTGTCATTACTTGCTGGTGAGATTTTGATCAAAGGTATTTTGAAAGTGAGCACTGTCTTCAATTACTTCTGCTAAATGCTTAGCTCTTTCTGTCCAAATAGATTTGACTGTGTGTCTGGGTGTGCGTGCATCTGCGGCAAGGGCTACATATGCGTTTTTAGGGAGAGGTGGATTCTATTTTGGGTTAAAGAAAACAAAAGAATAAACACAAGTAAACTTACAAAAGACCTCTGTGTCTATTTTTTTCCCTTTACAAAAGTCGCAACTTTTGGGTATGAAAGTACCAGTGTTTACAAACAGTTCGAAGCAGCATAGAAGACCAGAAAAAATACTTTATAGCTAAGGTTTGTTTGCTTGGGTAGTTTGAAATGAGAAGTGAATAAAGCATGACTTTTTACAGAAGAAATGTGTTCAGGAGGGCTACACATAACAGCAAATGACAGCAGTTAGATTTTAAGGGAAAAAACAATCCTGAACAGCTATTCAGAATATAATTTTCAAGTAAAAGACAAAAATCAACAACAAAAAAACCCTGTGAGTTTTGATAAGGAGAAAAATGGAGCAAGTGGAAGCAGATGCAGGAGGTTTTTGTCTATAGAATAATGGTAGGAATTAGGATGAGAGTATGTTAATCCACTGGTTAACCAGAAGACAGGAATTTGGAAAATGGACAGAACGGTGCACAAAAATGACCTGGAGGAATTGATTGGTGCTGCTTAATATTTATCTAATTCCTCTGACATTTGCTTAGATTTGGCTTAGTTCTATAAGTGAATGTATATGTCAGTCTTTACATCTAATAGAATACCATTTTGAAATGGTTTTTCATGTAGTGAAGCCTTTCTGCAGAATGCCACATGCTTCCCTGCACCTGTGGGTGCTGTGCTGATGGAGTTGTCCTTTCCTTGGAAAGCGTCTCTCTGTGGCGTACCCCCAATTATCAGCTCACTACTGACAGCATCAGGCAGTGGTGAGAAACGGGGGCTTGCTGTAACAACAGGCTACTCATCTGCCTTTTCACCTCTAGAAAAGCAGCTGATAATTTCTGAGGTCTGACTGTAGCAGTGCCTGTGATTGTACAGACGTTCTTCAGTGCAGCAGGCAGTTTAAAGGTGCCTGTAAGTAGCAAAGAAGGTATATAGTCGGGGTACTTGAGTCACCCTTGCAGCTGCTGTGCAGAGCTCAGGGTTATCCCTCGCTATGCCAGTAGCACCAGGCAGAGACTCATGATGAAAAGACCTAATAAAACTCTAAAAATTAAATACTTGCTCTGCACGTCGCATAATTGGATGAAACTAACCCCCCCGCAGCTGGTACAACAGTAGCCCTAGGGAGGGCAGAATAGGATTAGAAGAAGAAAAGGGAAAGAGAGGAGCCAGACTGTGGCTGTAAGCAAATCCAAAACAGAACTCACTTGGATGCAGTGATACGTGGTCCCTTCCTCAGTGCACAGGAGTCCTCTGAGTGCTGGCCTCAGTGGAAAAGACTCATATACTGTTTATTAATATGCAAACCACTCCCCATGACAAGTATGCCATCATGACTCTCCCTCTCCCCTCCTTCTCGCTCACATTCAGACACACACAAAGCAAATGCATCGTTCCCTCAGATAACAGGCAAGCTTTGTGACTTTTTGGACTAGTACTGCAAACTGGGTATTGTAGTTCTTCAGCTTGTGTTCAAAGGCAAGAAATACCTTAAAGTGCCATTTAAAAAAAAGATAATAAAAAAACAGACACTGGCAAGCTAAATCAGACAATGGATGAGTTTTTTTAAAGTGTAAAAAGTATGGAGCAAGCCAAGAAACGTCTGCCTTAGATTATTTCTAACCAATGTGAAGTCCTGCAGTACCTGATCTAATTATAGAGCAGCGCTTTAAATAGTTGCAATCTCATTAAAACAGAGGAGGCAGAAATAAAAACAATGAAGAAAAAAGCGAAAACATAACTCCTAAGCCTTTGTAATAAAGAACAAACTGATTTAAGACTTTTTTTGGCCATTATCAGTGAAGAAGGGGAAAGAAAATTCAAAAAAATTCTGTCCATGTCTAATGCACATTAGTAGTTAGGGGTCTGTGATGTTGCTGCTTCTTATCACTCATGGATGTTGTGCTTTTTTTGTTTGTCTTTTTTTTTTCTTTTGCCAATTAGTTTGTACTTTGACCTTAACACAAAGTCCATTCAGCACTACTGTGCTTTGCTTTCTTCTGTGTATAATCCGAACGCAGGCAGCATTGCACCTGAGCTCTCTGGTGCTAAGAAATAGGCCTGAATGGGTACTGCAGAAATCTGCTTTGAAGCCTCATTTGCTTTGTATAAATAAATGGCTGTGGGCATTCTCTGCAGGCACAGAGAGAAGCGCTAAGCAAAGTACTCTGCATTGGGATGAGGAGGTGCCAGATCCTTGTAGCTTGCACCATTAATCATTTGCTGCAGGTCAACTGATTTCCATGGAATGTGTGTTGTCTCCTGTTGTCAACAGTTGAGTTTTCAGCCACCAGCAGCCTTTACAGCTAAGAAAAAGTTTACAAAAAAAAACCCCATGCAGGGTGTCTTCTCATTGGGACTGGTGTAACCTGAGTTGTCAAGGCCAACCTCAATGCTGGTGCTTTCTTGCTTTTGGACTTGCCTTGACTGCAGATTCATGCTTTGAAGTTTAAAGTGGTTTAACTAAAACTCTGTTTCACCAGTTTTTAATTGTTTATTGTACATAAAGCATCCTCTATGGGACAAGATAGTTCCTTCAGTTGCAGAGAAGCAGCTGAGATTTTTTTTTTCCCCACGCATTTCATTAGGAGACAACTGAAGCAATATTTATGGTTCTCAAAGACTGTGCTCTTGGAGAGAAGTAAATAGAAATAATAAGAAACAAACTTTTTTTTACAAATATTTGCAGGATTTTGAGCCACTGAGAAGTTTAAGTTGGAGCAGAGTGTGGAACGCAGCAGTACACTGTGTGTACAGGTTCTGGTTCTCAAAGGGAAAGCAGAAGGTATTCTTCAGAATTGCTTTCAACAAATAGCAGTTTCCTCCTACCTTAGCAGGGCTGCCAGCAATAATACATAGTAAAGCATTGGTAATCTAACTTTTACTTTCAGTGGTTAATGAGTTAAAGCTGTGCCTTCACTTCCAAGGCTTTCCTTCGTTGGGTTTGGTATAAAGTGCAAACATTTTTTTGTACTACAATTATACCTCAAATGACTTACAAGGTCAAAGCCCTTTTTAGTTTTGCCTGTAGAAAATCCTAAACTTGGATGAGTGAGACAAGTTTTCCAACCTGTGGCAGAACTGTCCTGAGGACCAAATTTTTAACTTCACATTTTCGAAGGGGTAACTTGCTCCCTGTCCAGTGGAAACTGTGCTCAGGCCACACATTATTCCCTCCTCTCAGCGCTGCTCTGAACACCCTAGGGTCTGGCAGGAAGTGCAGTTATACAAACGGTAGGATTTACAAAGCACCTATTACTCAGGTTTCTTCTCATGAAGAGAAAATTAATTCTTCCTTTCTGCCAGATTTTGCTCAATGCACATGTGAACCATCAAATAAATCCCTGCACTCCCTAAAATGGGAAGTGATTTGTGACCACAAGTTTAAAATAATGAAGTTAGTAATGCGCTGAACTGATTTAACCTTAGCTCCCTCTGTTGATGATTTCTTACAGATTAAACTCTCCATTTCTGTTGCCCTTTCGGCCTCCAACAGCTGTTGACGGCATGAAAAATTTGCTGAACTGCTAGTTGCATGCAGTCACGCCGGGACCCTGTATCACAGTTGTTGCACGAGGCTCTTTCCCTAAAGTGGTTTTCACTTCTGTCCAGCTTTGGAAAACTTTAGGACTGGGAGAACAAACCGCTTGTCAGTGTTAGGTTGATAGTTGGACTAGATGATGTGAAAAGTCCTTTCCAACCTAGACATTTCTATGATTCTAAGGTCATCCTTTATTAAACAAAGCACATATAAAATCTGGGTGAAGAGACACCCACTCAGGTCAGGCACTTTCTCCTTGGGCTGTGGCAGAGAGTTTTTTGTAGCAGGATCTGTGGTGAAACGCCCCACGACTCAGCAGTTTGCATTTTGACTATTTGCCCTTTGGTCATGGAGCAACATATCATTTTCTTGTGGTCAGCTGAGCCCCATGTACACCCTTGCAGCTCTGTGTCTGGTGAGTGTGGAGTCACAAGTCAGCAACAGAACGCTTTCTGTGTGTTTCATATATGAATGTGAAGACGTTAACTAAATAACACATTTTCTTTCTTAGTCAGCACAGCGGCTCTCCCCTCTGAGAGCCCTAGATAAATGCAGAGAAAGCCATATGGATTAAAATTAAATCCAAGATTTAGTTCAGCAGATGTCCCTTTCAGAGCGTTCGCAGGCTATTATGGGATCAGGACACGACAGGGCAGATCTCTTGCCTGGCGATTCCCGCGGCATTGCGGCTAGTGACTCTGGCTAGTGACTCTAGCTAGTGACTCTGGCTAGTGACCCGTGGCCGGCCCTTCCACACCTCTTCTTTCCCAGTCACTGCTTCACCTC
>JAOXNG010000057.1:32003157-32014079 GCA_028566535.1 Scolopax minor
GATATTTTTCCAAGACTTTTTCTCTCACCAGAGGAGGAGGATGAAGATGGAGTGATGAGTGAGGTTCCGTTTGTCCAGCAGCATGAGTCACTCAGCAGCAGTTTCCGATACACTTTTTTTTTTTTTCCTCTTTTTTCTTTCCATTACAGAATTTAGTGTCATTTATTCCTTCCTCCTCCTCCTCAAGAAAAGAAAAAAAAAATCCTGCTACCGTTATGTCTAAATTATTCTGGGAACTTGTTTGAGGACCCACCAAACATAGTGGGGGAAGGGTGATTTGAAACACAATCCAAAATATAATCGGCTCTGGAAGCTTTTAAAGAGACTCCTTTAAGGCTGTGCCAAACCTTAAAGAAGGACAATACTTCCACAAAATCCCTCCTACCATGAATGGGATCCTGTATGTCTGAGGCTTTTTATTGGCTGGGTGGTTTGGGGTTGTTGGTTGGTTTTTGTTGGTTGGTTGTTTTTTTTTTTTATATCAAAGATGTTACTCTTTCAAATAGAGCCTGAGCTCTGCGGCTTTTCGGCAGGCAGCGAATTCTTGCTCCTTGGGCATGCAGTGATCTGACACAGCCCTCCCCCACGCTGGGTTGGGTTCTCATGCTAAGATCTGGCTCCTGGAGCTTGAGCTGTTGTTTTTTTTTCTGGAAGCTGTTTTTTCCCCTCTTCACCCTTTAAAAAAAAAGGTAATTAGGAAGGGTTTAAAATTGAAATAAGATGACATGTGGAACAGCAGTCTTGCAGTGAGAAATTAAAGCCCTGTGAGAGAAGTGTGCCCCAAGTTCACACTTTAATGAGAATTTTTCTGACACTTGGGAAAGATGTTCCCCACTTCCAGATTCCACAGAAGAGCTCTGATCAAACAGGATTGAGATGGAGCCTGTCCTGAAGGAACAGGACCTGTAGATCAGATTAGGTTGCTTATTCAAAAGAGCTCTTGAATTATCTCAATATACATTAAGTGCTTGCAAAGCCTTTCTGATTTAGGTAAGAGGCCCTTATTTAGGGTAATATACCTAATGAATGATGTAATAAACACATTGATGTCACATATAAATTCAAAATAAACACAGATTAATAGTTACTTTATTTTCTTAAGAAGCAACTCATTTAACCTGTTTATGCCTATGTAAAACTTGGTGGAAAGTCTTTAAAAAACAAAACATAATTGGAATTATTTTCTTTTATGTGGTTTGGGTATGTCTGAGATCTGATATGCTTGTAGAGTTAAAGGTACACCCAGACTGATTTTCCTGAGTTTGCTTCTGCGGTGTATTTTTAATGTTGTTTTATCTAGTTATTAAATAGGCTTAATGGATGGCAGGGTTGGTGTTCCTTACTATTTTAAAATATTTTAATTTTAATAACTGCTTTCCTTTTACAACTGCAATATACAATATCAAAGACAATGTGGTTTAGAACCTGAAAATGGACTTATACACACTGTCACTATGTTATTAAACTTGTCTTATGGCCTTCAAATGTGTTTGTCTTTTTGCATAGTGTTTTGCTGAGATATGTGGATTTTAAGCTTCATGATAACCTAGAGATTTTGGAGATCTTACCTTTTGTGGCAAGCGTTTAATGTGTATGAGGAAGGGAAAGTTTCTTCCAAAATTGTGGCATCAGTTCAAAGATGGATAGTTTTATGGATGAAAGATCTTTTGGGATAATTGAATTTCGTAGTAGTTCAAAATAAATTATGAAGCAATTTGTAGTAAAAGGAGAAAACTATTCGTGCAGGTCTGTCTGAAAGAGCAGCAAAACCTGTATGTCTGAACTTGCTGAATTTCAGCAGAAAAAAAGCATTTACCAAAGGTTTGACCTAGAGACTGCTAATTCAGTTAAAGATTTCTGATAATCAAAATCTCTACCAGATGGTGAACACTGAGGAAAGGTAAAGGCAGCAACTGTGACTGGAGGCCAGATTTGTGGTCCCGGATGCTGAAACTGAGGATTGATCCAGCCTGTTTGCTGACACAAGTTAGATGAGTCTGCACAGCTGCCTGTAACCACAACAGCCGCAGAAAGTGTGTGTTTTGGAGGAATTTTTTTTGGCTTAGTTTGAAGCTTTTTATAGGGCAGAGAAACAAGAATCAAAACTAAGTAATGCAGGCTGTGTTGAAGGATTGATGCGCTTTAACTGAACTTAAGGTTCATTCAAATTCACTTGTCAGTTTAAACTAAAAATCTTTCTTCAGCCTCTTAGAAAAACCCTGTGTACCTGTAAAATAGGCCTACTATGAGAATTGTGTATTTTTCCAACAGTTAAGTACTAAAATTTAAACTCGCATCCAAGTCCTACCTCGGAACTCGGCTGAATTGTTTTAAGGCCTACTTTCATCCACCTCCATTTCACCCAAATCCTTATGCTGAACCAAGTATCTCCTACAATGAGATAAGGGGTAGAGATGGGGGTGAAATTTGGGCCTGGTTGGGTCTGAGCCTAAGGCAAAACAAGAAAATTTTTTTCCTGAAAGTGAATCTAGCTTGCATCACCTTGTGTGCAAGGAGGAGGGGAGGAAAGACATGTAGTGGAAAATGGTCTGAGTGGACTGTCAGTATCTGGTCAGTTGGAGGTGTCTTGAACTGAGTGACCACTCACTGAGTGTCCTCACAAGGCTTTTAAATGTAAAAACTGGCCTTGGATCTGATATTACTTTCTAATGTAGCTTCTCAGTTGGAAAGGGGGAGTCTCAAAGAAGGCCTTTATGCGAAAAAACAAACCCCGTTTTTAATGTATGTACAATCCAGTCAAAATTATTCCATGAGAATGACATTTAATGTCTTAAGCACAGGCATTGGACTAGAACACGTTTGCTATGAAATAAACACAGGCTTAGCCTGTTTCTCTTATGTGTATTCATAACAGGTGTATTATGGAAGATTTCGTTGTATATTTTTTTCTGTTCTATTCATTTTGGTAACTGTGGCACCAGAGCTCAACAGGTAATTTTACAATACTGTGCTGTCTATGAATGAGATGGGTATCTATTTTGGTTTCAGTGAGGCAGAAAAGGCACTGTATTTGTTGGCAAATAAGCAATGTTTATGCATCTATCTGTCACCCATACAAACCTGGAAAAATAATAAAGCATGACTAGCTAAAGAGCATGTAATATTCAGTGATTCTGTACTTGATTAGTTTGTGATTGTTACAGTCTTCCAGTTTTATTTCTTTATATGTGACTGAAGGCTTTTTATTTTCTGAATAATGAATCTGCACTCAAATTCAAGCAGTTGCCAGGGTTTCTGGGGAAGCTTTATAATGTGTCCGGGAGCTTTTACTACTGCACTGGGCACAAGGAACTGGTAACTTGCCTGACATTAAAATAGTGTTTTGCTTGTGTTATCCAAAATACATTCCTTGGGCAAGGAGAGCCCATGTAGGGGAAGAATGCTCTTATGAATACATGTTGTAACTTTACATCTTAATGTAAATCCAGTGCACAATACAGAGCAGAGAAAGAGGGAAATCCAGTTTACTGAGCTGGTGTCTTATCAAGGCCAAACTCCCTCCCTATGCTTCACTTTTCAAGAAAGTACAAATTATCCTTTTAAAGTTTCAGGACAGAAGAGGTATGATTTAACTTTAAATGTTAAATAATAGTATTGACTTTTCCAGTCCCTTCATTCTGCCTTAAAAGGTGAACGTAAAATAGGATATTGGCCTGAGCAGTCTGGAAAAAGAATTACAGGAGGCCAATTGGGCTGAGCTGAATGTGTTCTCTGATTATTTTGTTTGCTTGTTTGTTTTTCTGGATAAGTTTTTTTTCCCCCTCTGATTACAGGGGATCACAAAATACCTGCTGCTTTTCACTGAGACTTTTCACAGGTGTGTAGCTGCCACTTTCTTCTTTGCAAAATAATGTGCAGGAGAAAAATGGATCCTTCCTTTCCTTTAACTTTTGTTGTGCTTAATATTAGTATGCAATGTGTAACATTAGCAGACTCCAGCCTAAATGTGGAGGTGGTGACCATCTCAAGTGGCTGTGCAGAACCACTGCATCATGAGCTGTTTGTGTGGTATAATAAACTTTTTCACTGTTAGTCCTCTTCTGAATATGATGCAGAGGTTCCTTTAGTGGACTAATGGTGAGGGACAGAGAGTGAAATAATGAAAGAATAGGCAGAGTAAGGAAGAGAGCTATATTGAACTAGCATGTTACAATAGAAATTCTTAAATAACATAATTCTAAATATCCCTGAATTCTCCTAATTCTCCTTTCAAGATTTTTTTCTTTTTCTGTTTTTTTGTTGTGTTTTGTTTTTTTTTTTCTTTCTTTTTTCTTCTCTGAGGACCATTCATTATATTTCAGGTCCTGAAGGAGTGTTATACATTTCTTTTTTTTTCTTGTTTTATTCTTTTTCCCTGGTGCAACATCAGGGATGGCTAGAAAAGACAAAACTTCTCCATAATGGTTGCTGATGCTTACTGGGAAGACTCAGTACTGAAAGTGGAGACTCAAATTGCAGGAAAAACCTGCAAAGTCCTTCAGTCATATTTCTTGAAACCTGTTTTGCATCTTGACTTATCACCTTGCCCTGTACTGTGAGGCAGAAATAAACAGTAGAATTCTTTGGTAAGGCATAATTTCCTCATATCCTTTCCTGATCTTTTTTTGAACTGAAATGGTGAAAAGCCATGGGGAGGGGCTTGAAAACACAAAGGAGGTAAAACAAGTAATGATAAGACTGATGCAGCAGAAACGTATTCAATAATACAACAGAATCCTTGAAATCTTGTCACAGGTGACTTGCAAGTTAGGTTCAAGAAGTGCTTTGTATAAGATGGTCTAGTCATACTGTTAGGAAATTTTGAATGTTGTCATTGGGCTCTATGAAACTTACTGTGTAGAGTATCAAAGAAAAAGAACTTCATTCTGGAATGTTTTTAAAATCTCTGTTTAAAAGAGACTAACAAACCATAGCAAAATAATCTGTACCCCAAACGTGCCCAAACAATGGCTTAGCATTCTGACTATTCAATAAGTTGTCTTTTTAATAGTTATTATGTTCGGTATCAATGGCTGACAATTGCTGTCACCCCATCGAATTGTGCTAAATCCTACTAAACAAGACACCCTTGTGATAAAGCTTCACTTGTAATCATTTTTTGGCAAGCACTTCTTACAATTGTTATTATTCTAACTGCTCACACTCGTGTACAGCATGAGGTGCCAATGTTTTCAGTTCCAAACATTAAAGATGTGGTGATAGAGAAGGCGAACCCTTATTAATTCTGAGAGATTTGCTTAATTGGGACACAATGTGAAGATTCTCAACAATAATAACAGATGATGGGGAATAAATAGGCACGGCAGGAGAGAGGCAGTTTCTAGTGTGAATTTCCTTTTGCTTCTGTTTAATTGCATTACATACTGTGGGAAGTATCTGGAGTATGTGTTTTCTAGTTAATTTTTCTTGACTGCATCCATCTAGCTACTGCTCCTGGACATTTTAATGTTTGATAATACTCTATTTGCATATGACTACACATCTATAGCTGTCATTAGAACCAATTTACACACATGATTTGCTTCTTGGAGTGTTAACGTCTGAATTTTATCTAGAGACAGGAACAGGGTCAGGAAAGTTTAATTGATTGTATAATGCAATTGAAAAGGCTGGCAGGGATCTAGGGCAATTTTGGGACATCTGTCTTTGAGTCATCAAAAATAAAGCACATAACAGCTGTGATAACAGCAGGATTATGATTAGATATACAGCATTCGCCATCACATTGAACAAGGACTGGAAAACAAAAAAGAGGTAAATAAGTAAGTTTTGATAACATGACAAGAATTGTTAATAGGCCTTTTTTGGTCTTTTACAGGTTTATATGTTAAACAGAAATATATTAAAAAGAATCATGTTGGTTTCTAGCAAAAACTTATATGTATTCCTCAAAAATAGAACTAGTTGCAGAATAGCACAGTTATGTATTACATGTTTTATCCCACTTATTATATTGTGTGTTAGGTTAGCAATTCCTGCTTCAAAATTGCAGTTACCAGGTTCTGTTCATGATTTATATTTAAAGGATATATGGTGTGGACTTTATAGCATGGACTCAGCTTTACCTGTGTATCTGTTATGTCTTTGCTTTTTTGTTACATGTATACATGAAACAATTCCTTTGGAAGCTAATATAGTGAGCTGTACTGTGCTCATTAAAACATGAAAACTGCTGTACTTTTTTTTTAGAAATGTCTATTACATAGAGGTATACCTGCCCTCTTTTCATTTCACTTGCTTCTTGAGTTGCCCTGCATGGCACTTACGCTATCGTTTTGTATGTGATTGTTACCTGACTTGAGACTGATGTTGTTTTTAATGTATAAACTACTACTTAATTCATACGATGCACACCAAAGATTACTTCAGTGACTTCTGAAAATTAAGTCAATTTTTTTACAATCAGAAATTATTTCTTAGTTGCAGAACTGATTATAAAACATCAGGAAGTGTTAACTATTAACTAGATAAGTTTGCAATTTGATGAAAGCTGAAGATATATGGGGTTCTTAGTTATATAAACTTATTTTAGAATTTTTGCATCTGTAACTTCTGGATGCAATTCAGTTAAACTTGGTTGTATCACTTTACAACTAGAACTGAATGTACATTTTCTATTCTGTAGTTCATCATATGGAATAAGTATAAATCTGAAGAAAAATGCATAGCTTCAGCATTAAATTATGCTTCCTACTTAATTAACGAAAATTGGGTACATAAGTAATGACGCTTTCAAAATTAAAGCACTGGTTTGTTCTTCTATCACTATGAAAAGTCATTATGCTACAAAAACTCAGGATAAACCACAGAATCTGACAAAAATGTCTAGCACAGAGCTGCTTTCTTGTCCACAGATGATTGGTTAACAAACTCATTTAAGGATTAAACTAGAAAACTGACATGAGGTGAGTGGCTAAGATGTTCTGTGACTGCCTAACTCCACACTGCACTATTGGCTTTGCAAGAATGTTATTGTTTCTGAGGTTTCTTAGCAGCTGCCCCATGTGGTATAAGGCAACTTGGAGCCTTGAAATCTGTCACTAATTTCAGATGTCCAAATCACTGCTTCATTTAGGAGTATATTTTGGCATAGAAAAGTACCAACTGTGGAGAAGTATGTGTTTTATGCCAGCTAGTTTTTTCCACCCATAAGTGTCAGCACGCTAACAATCATGTCATAATCAGCGTTCAGCAGATGCACTATTGTTTTAATTCCTGCAGGATCTGTAGATTTTTCTCTCGGATCGTTCAAATGAACATGGCATTCTCATTTACTGCAGCAAGTGCATGTAAAATTTCTGCAAGGCAAAAATATATGCTGCTTTACTGATAGCTAATAAAACTAATTATCTAATCAGTGGCCTCCAAAAGATACTAAGGCAGTGCACCTCAAACAGTAATTAAGAGTGGGTATCATACAATAATAAAGCAAAGCAAGGCAAAGCACTTTGAGAGCCTGTATTGGTTAGTTTTTATTGCAGTGATTAAAATTTTTAGCTTTTTTCCCTGATTTGTCATATGCCAATCTATGCAAAATAGAGTGGTTCGCTTGTCCTTTTTGAAACAAAAAATGAAACTGCATGTGGGAATTATTAAACATGTAGGAAGAAGTAAAGTATGCTCATAAACTTTGCCTATAGAGCTAACTTAGTGCCAGGTGATGCTGATAGCAGCAGTTTGCCTCCATAATGTACAAATGTGATACAAGTTTGTATCTGTTAATGATGAGGATTTTTTCAAAATAGACTGAAATATCACTGTCAACCTGAATAAAACTGTCCACATAAGTTATGTTAGTGTAAGTATGGAAAATGTGCTTTCACTGAATTAGAAGTGGTGTTAACTTGCCTGGTCACTTCCTGGGAAGCAGGGCCTCAGTATGGGCATCAGTTGCTTAGGAAGACATCTGCTTTTCACCAGCCTACTGGCCTTTGGGGAGAGGGACTGAGGTTGGAGAGAAAGTCTTAGTGCTGTGTGAGCGCTGCTCATCAATAGCCACCATGCTGGTGCCTTATCAGGGCTATTTTAACCACAAATGCAATGAACAGTACTACATGGGTTGCTATAAAGAAAGTTAACTCTATCCCAGCCAGACCTAGTACAGGGGGATATCGAAAGAAAAAAAAAGTAGAATCTGAAAAATACTGTTAACCAGATTTCATTTTCTCCTCCCTTCTATACACCATTGCAATGTTAGTGGTTTCCTATAAATTCATCTAAGATTATGTCCTCTGGTCCTGAGCATATCAGGTCTAGAGGTAAAAAGGACTTGGCAGGAAGCACACTCTTCTTCACTGTTCCTGCTGGCAGGGGTCCTTGGATATGCTGGTTGCAAGTATATGCTGGAGCAATTCTAAGGATATGGTGAATTGTGCTTGTAAGTTAAATCCGATCAACAGTGAGGTCAGCAAATCCTAAAGATGACTGACTTTTCCTAGATGTATTGGGCAGTTCTGCCTTGAACCTAAAACATAGATACTCTGCTGGGATCATTTAACAGCAAATAGAATGTGTGTGATTATATATTTCTATGCATGATTTCATCATGAATGCACTTGATGCACATGTACAAATCCTGCAAAGTTGATAAGAGTTTGTTAGTACAGGTGCAAAGCAAAACAGTTCACAGTGCTGCATGGCTTGATTAGAAATCAAGACTCAATCAGATTTTCAAGCTGTGCCGGAAAGTAGACATATACTGTGAATTTGGTCACTTGTAGCTCCTGATCTTTCAGACTCATGCAGGTTATGCACTCTGCCTTTTCTATTGGGCTCAAAATTTAGGGCTTCTGAAAGGAATAAAATGTTTTGGCATGAGTTTCTCTAGTCACTGTAGCACTAGTACTCGGGAGCTTTCCTGTATTGATGAAAATTAAAGCATCCACTGATTAGTGCAACACTTTGCAAATTGTATGAAACTGGTGTTGAAGGACTCTTTGCAGGCAGAGAATCTGATCCAGCAGCCGCTGAAAATGTAGAGACAAACATTAGCAAATGCCACTTATAAGTGCTTTAGCAGAGGAACAGTTTGTTAAATCAGTAGCTTTTCCACAAATCAAATGCACAGAAATAGGATAACTTTGTCTGCTTTTATGTAACTTTTTGTGTGCAAGAGCTCTGGCAGAGAACACTCAAACAAGCTGCTCTCTTCAGCCTGTAGCTAAAGCCAAATGCATTCCTTCTCACCCTCTGAGAACTAGAGATAAGGTATTATTCTGGATATAAGGTAGGATTGATTTTTCACAGAGTAGGAAGAAGAAAATACTGCAATGGGAATTATAATTTGAATTCCATTTTCTCTAGTGTCACTTTGATAGGGGGATACTTGTAAGCAAGACACATTATCTAATAATATCTAGGGGAACTTAAGCTACACACTGCAGAGGATGATTTGTTGGCTCCTACACGTGAGCTTTTCTAACTGTCTTTCCAGGCGTTGCAGCTTGGATATCTGAAGGACAGTGGAATGGGAAGAGCACCTCCAATACCATGTGTACTAGAGCTGGCATAACATCACTAAAATCTCAGAAGAGCGACCCTTAAATGCAGTGTTTTTCCTAGCTGGGGTGCCAAATGTCTCTTGATTACCAGACTCTTGACAGCCTGCAGATGAGGGGCAGAATGCACTTGGCTTTTGAAAAAACATTAAATAAAATGGCAGCTAAGCCACCTCTTCTTCCTTAGTACTGTAACTCTTACATGCACTCAGACTATATAAACTGATGCTGTGCTTGAAATCCTGATCTTTTTTTAAAATATTTATTTCCTGAAACTAAACACTGCTTAGGCATTTACTATTTGACAACATAGGAGTTATTTTAAAACTTGAAATTGTACAGTGTCAGGTTTTCACTCATAAAAAATTAGTCCTAACCTTTTTTCTTTTTAAAAAAAAAAAAAAGTCTGAAAATACGTAAAATGTTCTGTTTGAAAATGGGAGGGGGGAAAAGAAGAGCAATTAAAAATGTAAGAATAGAAGCTAATTATAAGCAATTCAGGCAGAGCTTTGTTTAGAAAATGTATCAGTATAAAATGGATAGGTGAATAGATTAGCACTGATTGCAGTTTTTACATATAATAGTTTCTTTTTCGTGAGTAATCATTAGCAATTATAATGTAGGCTTTAAATCAGCCTGGGATGGGACTGCACTGTAATATGAATACTAAATAATTGTATGTTCCCAGGCAGGAAAAAAATAACTTTGTGATTTGGTGATAAAATCCGTAGTGCAAGTATTTCCTTGGACTGTTTGTCACTTGCTCTCTGGGCTCAATAATGTCAGCATTTAATGCCAAGGTTCATCACATGAATGATTGCTACCTTGTGTTGCAATTATGCTTTTAAAGAAGTATGACTTCATATAATAATTACTGGCATTATTAATTGCTAAGGGAACTAAAAAATGAGCCAGGAGATAAAGTGGCTAAAAGTAATGGCGTAAAACAGTTTACGACTGTAACAGTGCAAAAGTATTTGGAGGTTCCGTGTCATTGATCAATGATGATCTATTTCCCAAGCCTGAAAGTTTTGTGCATCACTAATTGTGCAGGACTGCATGAGAGAACCATGTTGTCAGCGCCTGCTAACACTTGAGATTACTGCTTTCTAGGTTGCTAGTTGAGTTTTTTAGGAGCGCTAATGGGCATGAAAGAACTTATTGTGATTTGCATCCGCTTTTCTCTTCAGGATTGAGAAACTCAGAAATGCTCTAGAACACAATATCCAGGCAGATGCAGGTTCACCATTTGCTGGGGTGGCCGCCCCTCCCTGCACTCCTTGGTGCAGCACGTTTTTCTGGTGACAGCGTTGTCCCCTGGCGTCCCCATGCGATAGCTGCGTCTGTTCTTCGGCAGCATTGTAAATACTAGCGAACAAAGAAAAGCTGCTGTTTCACTCTGGT
>JAOXNG010000057.1:32031695-32043158 GCA_028566535.1 Scolopax minor
CTGGCCCTTCTAGGCTCCGATCCAGCTTTTTTCTCTTTTTTTGCTGCGGCCGGGGCTCCGAAAGTGCCAAACATCCGACCCCTTTGGGTAATGAAAATGTCTTGACCAGAGGCTCCCAACCCAAGGTAACAAAACAGAGGGTGTGAACTGGGCAGGGGCAGCCAATTCTGCCCACGTAAGGAAGTTGCTGCTTTCTATGGGTACGGAGCATTTTCTGTGGGGTGATGGAGCATTTTAGAATGCCTACTGCTGCTGTCAGTGACAGCAGGAGAGAAGAGTTACCCAGAGGGATGAGGTGGAGGCAATTATTTGAATTTGGGACTTCTTCCGAAAAAAATCTAAAATAATTTCATAGCTTTCCATTTTTATTTTTTAAATAGCTACGAAAGGCTTGATGCACTGTTGTGTTATATGTTAAACAAAAAAAAATTCTGTAGAGGGGCTTGTGGAAATTGGCTTATTTTTCCTTTTGCTTTATTACTTCTGTTTTACATGAGGTATGCATGGAAATATGCTCCGTTTAATGAAACGTTGGTGATTTCCTGCTGTGGAAAAGACTGGCTTATCTGAGGCTGTCACACTTGCCTGATATTAATTGATTAAATATTCATTTGCTAATTTTGAATCCTGCGGTTCTGTGAGCACAATGAACAGCCTGCAGAGGTCACAGCCGTTGCTGAGAGAGCGGGAACATCAAGTAGAGAGGGGTTTGATGGCTGCTGGGAGGGGAAAAACCAGAAGTGTCCATCATGCACATTTTTCTCCCTTATGTGCCTTTTGTGGTCCTCTGTGGTGCGTCCTGTACTCTGAGCTGGTGGTTCTGCTGTGGTTCTCCTGTCCAGCTACAGCTGCTGTGCTGTGTGACCTCCTTGCAGGTTGTGTTACAGTGTCGCCCCGAAAGACTGGGTCCTGTTCTTGCCTGCTCCCACCTGCCTACCAGTTGCAGACACAGAAGTCTTCCTTGCCCTTGGTGATGAGGGATCTTACCATCTGTCCTGTCACTAAGCATCTACCCCCAGACTGTTCAGGGTCTAACTGTGTTTTTGAAAAATTGCTAGAGTACACTGTGCTCTGGTGCTAGTTGATGCCTTGTAGTGAACGGCGATGTACATCTTTAGGAATGAGACCTGTGTGAAAAACTGGTGTAGCTCTGCAAGAAAAAAAGGGAAAGTGCTTGCAATTAGGTTTCAGCCACACAGGGAAAGGAAATAATAGCATTTTCTTCTCTTTATTCAGCCTGATTCCTTTTTAAACCATATTAAAATGCATCATAAAGTGCCAGCCATTATAAAGCTGAGATACCAAGCAAATGAAGTAAGTAAAATTAGCAGTAATTGTGCTCAGACTACGTTCTACTGAGAAATATTAGCAAGATGGCTCCCTGGAGGCAGCCTAGCTTTTAGGGGAAGCATCAAGAGCGTTGCAGTGAGCTGATGAAGTCTCATGACTTACTATGAGACATCAGATTTTTATTTTAAAACTTACATTATTGGAATTTCTATATTTTTGTGGGCCACCTCAGGTATTGTCTTAAGGCTGTACTCCTGTCACTGATTTTTACCCAGCTCTGCTTGAAAAGTAAGTCTGAATTTTAACAAGCATATTGTATCAAAACATTGCTCTGCATTTGACATTTGAGGGGAACATTGTTCAAATGATTGAACTAAAACAAAAAGCTTTGTCCAAATAGGCCTCAAAAATTAATAAAGCAGGCTGCAAAGTAAGCAATGCATTGAAAGAAGGGAAGCTTGGTACATTTGGGAGTTCTGAAAATGTAGTTAAACTTTGTAAATAGAACCAGGTTCCGAGTCTTTCTGCTGCTTCATTTTTATGAATATCTATACCACTTGGAGAAGCATTTGTGAATTTTTATTTTTGCATGTAAACTAAAATATACAAACAAGATCTTCAAATTAAAATATGAAATAATTTGTGCCTGCCTGTTTTTCACATTATCGTAAGAAAATATGTTATTTTTGAGACAGGCACCTATTGGTAGGTACCAATAAGCCTAGGTCAGTCTGGGAGAGCTGGGTTCTCCTTTAGGTGTTTAAGCACTGCTGAAGGGAGAAGTCAGGAAATTTAGGATGATGCAGGGATTGGCATGGGAGCAATAAGCAGGGACAGATGCACAGATGTTTCTCCAGGACCTGGCACCAGCTTGCCAGCAACCCTGAGCCTGACTTCGTGTGCCTGGCCTAGTGGGGTACAGGCCTTCCATGTGCTTGTTTAGGGGAGAGGTTTTTGGCTGGGGAAAGGAGTTAAATATGAGAAACTAAAATCTCATTTAATTTCCTCATCTCCTTTTGCATAGCTGAACATCCTGTGAAACTGGTAGAATTGCAATGCTTTTGAAGAGCAAATGAAGCTTAAATTGGTCAGTGTGTCAGAAAGCTGCTGAGAGGACAGATAGTTGGCCAAGCCCACATGTAGAGTATGATTGCCCAAGACTTACTTCTTTGGGGAAATTGGACAGAAAAATCTGCTTTGTACAAGAGCTTTCACAAAAAGGATTCTTATGTCTGCTCATTGTGCATGCATGAAACTTTCTTTAGCATTAATGAACATCAGAGACTAGTTTCCACTAATCCCAGTTATTAGGGACACAACTCTTGACCTTTCTAAGGTCAAGAGAAACAGTAATGTGTGAGTGACTGGGTTTTCTGACAGTGCTTCAATTGACTCCTAAACTGCTCACAATATACAGTTCATGAAAGAATCCTCTATTTGAAGAGTACTGCCAAAATCTGACTATAATGTGATTTCCTCCTCCATCTTTCTTACAATGTGCAATTAAATAATGGTAAAGGATATTTTACCTTGAAAGCACGGGGGTGAGAAATTAGGGTAGTTACTGTCTTTGAATTACAGAAACTTCAGTACTGTTCACAAGCAACTTGTCCATGTTGGACCCAGAGAGTTTATTGTAGTTACTAGCTGGATGGCTGGTTTCAACAGACTAGCAACCATAAGCGCTAGATAACCTCTATTAAGTGATAGATTGGTGTATAACTGTAATGCTTCACTAATCAATCTCCTACTGATCCTGCCTCCCAGGATCGAAGCTGTCACGAGAAAATTGAAGAAGCTGCAGAATTAACCATCTCAAGATTTTTTTTTCATTGCTTCTGAAGTGCAGAGCGCTTTCATTGCTATTCCTCTAGACTTTAACACTCCAATAACTTCTGTGACCTACCATATAATACAGTAAACATGGCCAATTATAGCCTTCATGCCATGCCATGCTGTTATGTCTTCACTGCCCGTCTCATTCCTCTGTTATCTAGATTTATTAAACTGATTGGAAATGATGTAATTCAAAACTGATCATGTGACTCTTGTTAGAAGAAAAGGAGAAAGTTTGCATTTTCTCTGATGAATTTGCAGTTTTTTTTATATTAATTACTTGGTAACTCATAGTTTTCTTGCAGAAATAAACATTAAAAAACACAGTTATTAATTTTAGTATAGACAATTTAAATGCCCTAAATTAACACAGTAATTTCTTGGCAAGTAATACTCAGTTATGTGATTTTGGGCAAATAATACTCCAGCCAGCTCTTTCTTCATTTTTTGATTGCAAAACGCAATCAAGAATGCTCTTCACCTTTGAGACAGGAGTTTGTTTCAACTTAAGGGACAGAATTATCCAATTGTTAAAAAAACACCAAACCTTATAAAGATTATAAGTAAATGAGATTCTTTTATTTCTTCCTAATTTAAAACTATTTGAGAAAACTAGAAAATTTCTTTGTATTGCTGAGTGTGGCTTCTGTTATAATTGGAAAATCCATTCATTTGCAGGGACAATTGCATTTTCTGGCTTTTGAACTTGCTATACTGTGCAAGTAGCAATTGCTATTAACAAGTTTTGCACATTAGCTGTATCCAAAATGTTTACATTGGAGCAGGAAGAAGGAATGTTGCCTTTGTTCACAACTAAATAAACTTTCCAAACATGTTTGTTGCTTGGCTAAAATTGTGCTAATTCAATAGTAAGGTAGAAAAAAATAAATACATCCTATACTCTGCTATCTGGTTTCCTATTCCTCTGCTTGAAAACAGAAAAATAGTCCTGAAGAAAAATAATTTTCTGAGAGCATTTGTTGGCAATTCTTACTTAGACTGCAGAGACCCATAATCTTGCTGCCTGGTAAATACATTATTTCTATTTCAGATTTTTCTGGTAGGGTGAACAGATCGAAGAAGAGAGGTGATATAGTCAAATCAATGATGTAATATGCACACTATGTATGTATCTAACTGTGAAATCATTATTAGATCACACGACTTTCAGATCAAGTTGTTTGTGGTTTTTTTAAATTACAGGTTTGCATTTAGGAGGATTTTGTGAGAATGCTTGAGGTCTCTGGAATGGGCCTCTGTTAACAGCTCACTTCATTTATTGCTTTAATATAAACTGTAAAATGAAATTCCCAGCCTCTTTCCCTTTTCTGATATCCTTGTCAACTCAAAAAACATGGGTATGTAGAACAATTTGCGTATGAAGCTAAACTAGTGATGGGGATAGAGTAACATGTGGTTTTTCCTCTTGTGCTACTTTCTCCACAAATTAAAAGGAATTGAAAAGCTGTTGATCGTCCTTAAATACAACGTTGAAGATATGTATTAATTTTTAGGTGCCACATATTACCTTTTAAAAAGAGAGCAATATCTTTTTCTTTTCTCTAGTTTGATTCTGTTTCCTCCCTACCAGTGGTATCACGGGTGGTTTTGTATGCAATTGTTCAACAATCTCATGTCCTGTGATTAATAACATCTATAAGCTATTTAAGATTCATAGTGTAATGTATTTGTTTATTAGTTCAGCAAGCATACATTAATGAATTTTAAATCATTATGTGATAAGTATGTCTCCATTAGTTATTGATTTAACTGGAAATTAATCTGACAGGTCATCCAAAGCAAAACCAATTTCTTGCAGTGATAGGAAAACTGTGGTTTTGTTTCAAATATTAAATATCTAAAAAGGCTTCTTGTGTATTTAGCTAATAAGATTGTGTATGGGTTGCTTCCAGTCAATGCAAGTGTAAGACGTGCTTTCAGTAATTAGTATGCACTGCCAGACTTTGATTATACCGGCTCTTTGACCTATTTTTAACAGAAACTAGGGCAGTCCTTTGGATTGCCTTTCCCTCTCCCTGGACACCCTGCTGTGTTATGCTCTTCATATTTGACATTATAACGTTCAACTGCAGTGCCAAACTGCAGAATATTCCTTGGGGGTTTTCACTGAAACAGATGTAACAGATGTCTGCCCACCCTGAAGTGCACAGCAGTTTCTGATAACAGTCATGCAGCAAATGATTTCTCTGCATTGTTTATGAAATATTGCTTTAGTCAAGAGCACCTTTTGGAGTGGACAATTCTTTCAGAAATAATTTTCAGAATGATCTGAAAGACTCTTCTCTTTCCCTCCCCACCATGTTCAATTGCATCTCAGGCTGCAAGGGTACAGCTAATGACTTAATAGCCTGGTGGGTACCCAGGAGCTTAACAGTATTAACTATTAAACAACCAGACACATGCATACTGCTGTACATACATGTTAGCTATTGGAATTAAAAAAAAAAGTCTAAAAGCTACAGTCAGGATATTCAGTAATGTATGGTTTTGCTAGGAATGCGTTTTAAGATGCTTTAAAGCAATTGCAGCACTGCAGACTTCTAATACTTCAGGACTAGACCAAAACCTTTTGCTTTGCTCTATTTAAAGCTATTCCTTAATGTCTGTCTGTGCCTTTGGGGAACTGGGAGTGCTTGAGTGGCAGTTTCTACACAAGCTAAAATGGCAGATGAACTGAACCATGCTAAAAAAAGAGGGGAAGTGAGAGATTGGCTGTGGATGTGAGAGTGGGCAAAGGAAGAGTATGAGGAAATAGTAAGCAGAGAAAGGGTGAGCTGAGAATTTTGCTTAAGCTGGGAGCAGCCACTTGAGGTGGGAGTGGATATTTGCCTTGAAGAAATGTCTGGCCTGGATGCTGACGTGAAGAACAAGTGGAATGTAAGAGGAAAGGAAGGCTTGGGTAGCAGGTAAAGATGAGATAGTTTCACTGGAGGAACTGAAGGAGAAATTGTGACTGTCTTGAAGGGTGGTGGGCATGGGTGTGAGTACATGTCCATCCATCTGTGTGCAGGAAGAAAGGGAAGGAAGCATGGGATGTTATATGGGGTTTTGTGCATGTATTTTTCTTTCAGGAATAGCACTGTGTAGAAACAATCACCTGTGTTTGCCTCCACTTCTTCGTGCTGTTTAGAAAAATGTGTGGTCAGTCTATACAGAAGCAGTTGTGTGATGATTCTCCAGTAAATTTTCCCCTCTATCAATCCTTGATCCTCAGCAGTTAGCCCTCTTTCCTGTTTCAGCCTTTGGAAACTGAAACCCATGGATGCTCTCCATTCCTCCTTTTCTGTGCTGCTCCTATTAGAAGCCATCAGTGACCTGGGGGGTGGGAGTGCTGGACTAGGTGATACTACCTCTTTCCCTTGCTTTCTTCCTTCCATGATCGACCTCCTTAAAATATTTACATACACCCTTTGTGCTGGGATTAAATGATATTGGACAGACCATGCATAGACTGGCTGAGGAGAAACTGTGTTCTTCGTGGTTGATTGAATTAGCAGAAAGACTTTGGCCCAGTGATGGTGAAAAATCTTAGCGTTTCTCTTCAGAAAAGCAAGTTTTGGAGCAAAATAGGTAGGGTTATTGTTTTCTATATGAATGGGAAACTTTTCTGAGTGTGAGGCTGAGAAGCCACATGGCTCTCCCTGAGAATTTGCTTTGCTCAGTTAATTGACTGTTTCTAAAAATCCCACTTGATTTACTTGCCTGAGTCAGGAAAGGTTTATTTCACTGTTACACTGGAAATGTCTACTCGTCTCTCTTGGGCTAATTATTGAAGTTATGTCTGATACATACGTTACTTATTTTTTTTTAGACAACATATTTGATACTTTTTTTCTGTGTCACACTTTATTAACAACATTGTCTTCTAGTTAAAAAATTAATTCTAGCCATCATGAATTGTTATCCTAGCGAGCAGGATCATTTCATGCATTTGTAATAATCTTCCCGTGTCATAATTTATTATATTTTGCCACTGCATTGAAGTAATGATGGAACTTGCTCTATTTTTAAAAAAGTATATACAGTACCTGAAGAGGTAAATCACTGTGTGGTAGACTAAGTAATCTGGGGATTATTTGTAAATCTCTCAAAAGCTTGATGCTTGGTTGCATCTGCTTTGCTTGCCTAGATCCATGCAGCTCACTGGAGTTCCCCTTGGGACTAACTGAGGGATCCTGTTCTGGTACAGAGATTTATCTGTAACAGTTTTGCAGGATGACAATTTTGAAGGCAGGTGGTGGTGGAAAGAACACCTCCTGCTGAGCACCAAGTAGGTAGGGCAGCAGTTTAAACTAGACTGCACAATGCTATGTCGATTAAGTTTCAGTCTTTTGGTGCTTCATAAGGTAGCACATTTTTTCACTGTTATAACTACTGAGTAGAAAGCAAATAAAACTTCAGACGAAACCCCAGATCTCTTGAAGACATCTTGTAAACTAAAAGGACTGGGAAGAGGTCACCTGGGGGTTCCTAGTCCAGCACTGACTCTGACCCTGAGAAACAGTGTTCTTTATGCAGCTTCAAAGCTACTGGCTTTGTTTCCTTTGTGGAAAAGTCATGTCCTTGTGTAAGATCAATGAAATTATGCCGCATCCTATTGCTGCCTTCAGTGACCACCCTGTGATTCATTGCAAACATGAACAGAGTGAAGATTAATGTTAGTGCTTCCCGATATAACTCCCCATCCACAATGTTTGTAAAAATGCATTAAGCAAGGATCCTACAGGCATTTTACAAAACAGACTAGAGAATATGGAGGCAGAATTTATTTGTGAATTAGTAAAATAAAATGCCTTGAAATTTGTGCTTTGGGCCTAGAGCTGATAAGCATTCCCAGTATAGTGCTCTGCAGTCCTCTAGATTTTTGGGTTATTGAATTCACTGCAGCCTTATTGCAAGAATCACTAGATTGTACGTGCTGTCCAAGTTCTTCTGTACTAATCACATAGTTTTGTGTTCTGTGTTTAGATTATTTCTGAGGGAGCTGTTGCAGGTGACAAGACTAGTTCTCTTGTCTTTACATAGAATAAACAATCAGTTCTTGAAGCAGATTTTTTTTTTTTTTGAGAAATGGAGAACTATAAATAGGTTTTAGTTGCATTTAATTTAGATTTCCGCAGATTAAGTCCAAGGACTGTAGACAACTTCTTAATGAAATAAATCTGGTTGCTTTTGAACTTTTCTGAAAGCACACTCTTTCCTTGGGGCACAGTTTTAGTTAGGTCAGTGTGAGAATAATGATCTTCAGTTGTAAAACATACAGGCTGCTGTTTCATTTAATATTGAGGTGATGACTCCATGGTGCCATACTTGATTCAGTCATGTCTTTAAGGTAGCAACAGTTCCAGAATTTTGGAAAGCACAGAATATAAAAAGTAGTAATGAAAATAAGTTGAAAAGATGCCTCAAGACATAGGTTGTTATAAGTGACGTAGAACTTCAATATTTCCATCACAAACAGCTGTACTGAGATCTCTGTAAGTAGCATTTATTGATTATAAGGAAAGGGTGCAGTATTTGGTTTTTTGTTGTTGTTCTATTTTGTGCATGGATAGAGTTGTTCTCTATTGGTGAAATATTGATGCTGACAAATGATGCAGAAGAAAATTTCTTCTGTGACCAAGGACTTAGGTCAGAAAAGAAATCTGTGATAGTCAATTATGGAATATTTTTATCTCTCATTTTTAGTTTAGGTCCCTCCATAGAAGAATTGGAATATACTTCCTTGCTCTGAAAAAATCTTACATTCTAAATAAATTTGCAACATATCCCACATGCTTTGGCTTTTCATTCAGTAATTCATGCAAATGAAAAATGCTATTATAAAGTGCAGCCCGTTTCCTGATCTTAACCACCAGTGTAGTACGCTACTTCTAGTCCTGTCTAAATGTGCATTCTTATCAGAATCTCAAATGTCTGTGGTATGGAGAGTGATGTTTTTCCTTTTCTTAGCCTCTGAACACGCAGAACAGATTTTTATTTTATTTTTTTAAAACACTCTTAAGGGAGGATGTGGTGTGTAAAGGATTTCATACAGCAGTACACTCTTGAAGAGGTACTGACTTTTGGGGGACTATTTTTTTTTTTTTTCTAAAGCTATTTACCCCCTGAAGGTATTATTTTGTTGTAAAACACTCATTCATTTCCCAAACTTGTTTTTTGTCTTCTTTTGGGACTTAAGCTTTTGAATAAGAAAATTGTTTTTTCAAGAAAGTGAGTTTGAACACTTTGCTCAATTTACCCTAAGAGTTTTCAAAAGAGACCAAAGTTCTGACTGTGGCCTCTTTGGGGTGTGTTGAGAGCCTGAGACATTTTGCTGTGAGTGGCTCTTTAAATCCTTGTAATTCAAGAATGGGGAGGTATAGATGACAATTCATTTATTTTTAGTTATTACTATTTTTTCCTAGCGTTTTGGGAATGGAGCACACTGTTTTAAGAAGGGGAAAAAGAGATGCTTAAGATGATAGTATAATTTAAAAAAAAATTGTCTAGCAAAAGTTTTGGGACAGAAAAAACATTATTCACTTTTATTCATCGTTGTATCTTCTGGTAGCTTCTTCAGGGCTAAAGCAGAACAGTGTGCCTGAAGTGCTTATGCTGAAGCACTTTGACTCTCCACACAGGGTATCTGATAGTAAAATGTGCCAAAGTGTATAATTACTCCATGCTTTATTTCACTTTTTAAAGTGTATTTTTTTTCAACATTGTTTTTCAGTTTAATCACATAAAACAGCATGCCTTGAAAAAGCCATTAGCAGAAGGTAGTAAAAAAGCATTATTAGAGATGGTATTACCCATGTTGTGGATGTGTACTGTGGATTTTAAAATATTTCCCATATAAGTACAGGGAATGCTGCACAAACTACAGCAGCGTTAATCTAGGCTGCATTAAATGCTATTTTCATAGAAACTTTTGCAAGTATCTTGTAAACTAGGAAATGCTAAGAAACTAGCTTCTTGGGAAGGTAAGCATTAAGCCTTTTGACTTTATGCAGTGGTTGATAAAGAAAAATTTTAATCCTGCAAAACTCTTAACAAATTAAAAAAGGATACTTCTGTCTATGGATAGATTACATGATTGAGAATTGCAAGATAAATAATAGTTTCACGGTTGGGCTAGAAAGATTTTTAGAAAACACCAGTTTGGAATAGAGGTGGCTTCAAAATGAGTTTTCTTCAGCTGGCTGACAGAAAGTGAACCTGTCTAGAAGAGAATAGGTGTTCTCTGATGGTATCTTCCTTTCTGTACAGTGACGGCATGTGTTAACTCTCCTGTTACAGCTACTCCTTTCCTTCACCAAGCAAAAATCTGCAACAGGGCAGCTTGTCAGGCTATGTAATGATTTTGGCTGCTCTGTTGCAAAGCAGGATGTAGAAAAGATCTGTCAGGGTAAGAAGGAAACACTCAAGAAATAGTGTGTGTCTCCTGACTATTATGCTCTTGCATAATAAGGAAAGGGGAATGAAGCTACTGCCAGAGGTGAGGTCGTGGATGTATTGACTAGCTAGCTGTGGTACAGGAGACTCTGTGATAGCAACATCTGCCACTGTTGCTCAGCACTCTTTTCTATGAGATGCTCATTTTAGTTCATAGCTTCACTGAATTCTGTGTTTTGGGGTGAACTCATCACTGAAGATTAAGGTTTTCTTTCATTTACACTAATGTAGTCATGTCCAAAATGATGGCTGTAAAAATAAAATCCTTGATGCCATAAAAGCAATCATCTTTCAAATATTTAATTTACAAAATATATTTTTATCATGCCAACCATAGGATCATTTTTTATCGTCCAGGCTGTATTTCTTCCTACACAAACCTACTCAAATCTGGCCAAACCTTAGACTTAGTACACTTAGTACACTTAGTTGTGTACACTAAGTACACTTAGAAATGTGAGCTTTTTCAATGAGAATTTGATCTTCAATTCTCTACCTCAGTAAGAAGTTTGCCTCCATAGGCTCATTAGCATTAGAGCTTACAAATACTGAGATGGCTGGTAGATGTTAATTATTATTCCTTATAGTCACACTGAAGCTAAGACAGGAGGTTTTACTTTGGTAACTAGATGGTGTACTATTTCTTTACAGCCATTGCTTACATGATTTGTATATAATGACATGGGTAGCTCTAATATTAAAAAAAAAACAAACAAAAAAAAAAAAAACCCCACACACCACCACCATACAACAACAACCAAACCAAAAACCATCACCCACCCACACAGCACCCCACCACAAACCAGTAATCTTGGGCACTAGAGCATGCCCTGAAGAACCATGTCTACACGTTTCTTAAATACCTCCAGGGATGGTGAC
>JAOXNG010000057.1:32047288-32076364 GCA_028566535.1 Scolopax minor
TTTTCATATAGCCTGCACTAGCAACTATATTTCCTTCTAAAATGAACCCTGTGGGATGAATATCTCATGAGCATCTGTTTAATTGTTGATAAGAAACCTGGAAAAGAGCATCATTTTCAACAGTTTAAAGGCCAGCTGCTAGATATTGGGTTCACATATGCAAAAAAATCACACCTTCTCAGGCTATGAAACTGCAAAGAATGATGAACTGCTTCAGGATGATGGTTTCCATAACCAATTTTGAAGTGATTGTACACATACTTTGGCTATTTTCAGCAGCAATAGAGTGCAAATTGAAACAGAATGTAAAACCTTAATACCCAGATTCCATTTCAGTTGACATTCTCCCTTCTGATACAGACTGGCCTTTGCTTGGGTTTGACTTCTTTGACCAATAGCTGAAAAATTGGAATAATGTTCCATTTTGTGTAAATTTTAAATTTGTTAAAAATAAATATCAAAAGAGCAGAACTATATTTTCAGTCAGGCAGTTGTTGCTTGCTGTTATTTAAGCCTCTCATAGTCCAGCTGAAACGCTCACCACATAAGCTTACAGAAGTATTTTTCTGACTCAAAAACATCCTCAGATGCTGCAGCTTGAGCTTGCCAAATACACTACTATATCTGACCCTTTAGTATAAAAACAGGTTTGTTAGGAAAGCAAATCTCAGATGAAAAAATTTTTTCCATCCCACAGCACTAGCAGAATTCTGCTTTCCTCTAAATACTGAAGGTTCAGGAAAGCATGGGTGCTCGACATCACACGCTCCAGCCATTTATCTTTCTCAGTTGTGTGTTCACCACCTTTTTCAAACTCTGTAAAATCACCAGAGACAGGCTATACCAGAGCTACCATCAACACAGAATGTCCAAATGCGGTTGTAACTTGGTTTATCCTGAAGAGAGGAGGGAAAGTTGGGGAGAGAGCACTGTGGCTATTGATGCTTGCCACAAACCTCCTGGGATACCAATACACAGGACAGCCACACAATATACATTGTGCCAGCATTGCACAGTAGTCTTCATTCAAGTCCCATTCACTTTCAAAGAGAGTTTTATGAGGCCTAGATTGTCCATTGTACTTCAGGAAGAAAAATAAATGAAACTATTAAAATAGATTTACTCAGGACAACCAAAGGTGAGTAGCATTGCACACAGCATTTAATTTAGAAGTTTAGTGTCTACCCCAAGCACATAGTCTATGTCTTCATTGTGGTCAGTGAAGGTTGAGAACTTGCAATAATCGTTGGATCCCAGGACCAGTGTCTCAGAAGTAGATTGCTAATACATCTCTGTAACGGGAGAGATTTTTCACCAGAGCCAGTCATGATGTGCCCACTGATTTCTTTTTGTCTGTTTTCCTCTGGATAATGTTTTACCTGACAAAGTTTACTTTTAAATTGTGACAATGTAGATTGCACCAGCTAGACCACTGGAATTATCCTTCTTTATCTTTTAAATGAGAAGGGTGAAGCTGTTTCCAAAGAATAATTTGTCTCCATTGCAAAATTCCTAATAGCAAAACATTTAAAATTTTATAATCACATGTCAATGTCAAACCTCATCAGTGTTTTTGACAAGTGAAAAAAAACCCCACAATCATTCACATAATAAACATATTTCTCCTCAATTCTGTTACCATTCTATTTGTATATCAGAATCCATACTTAGATTTCCAGTCTGGCAAGAATTTCACAGGAAAGCATTGCAAAAAATATATTAAATCAATGGGTTTTTTTATTGGCTGTGATTCCATTTTAAAATAACATCATACCATTTACCCACATCATGCAGGAAAAAGTAGCAGGCAAATAACAAATGAGATTAACATTCACAAAGTTTCTACTTTAGATCATTTTCCATTTGCTTAGAGAGTACTGCATGCATCTGAAATAAAGCTGGGGAACATATCTACTAGAAAATGCATGGCTGAGTTGAATTTTGTTTAGTGTGGTTGAGAGACAAAGAGAAAAACAAGCAATTTTTTATTGACAGTACTGAAACATTTTACTAATTCAGTGCACGAAGAAATTATTATCCTGATAACATGTATTCAGAACAGATACAGACAACTCTCAGATACATAAGACATTACGTTGAGGCCACAACAGCTAGTTTCTAACAATGCTTATTCTAGCACAATAAGCTTGCCAAAAAGATGTATTTAGCAGCATTGATATGGTCTTTCTTGATGAAGGAAAGGGGATTGGGAAAGACCTAAGACAATGTATGAAACATAGACAGAGGAACTCCAAAGTGATTTAGCACATGATTTTATAGATTATTTTATTTATTTTAAACACACGAGTAGCATCCATATTTCATATTGCAGTCTGATTTCATATGGCTTTCTCTAAATATAAATGTAAGTTCACAAGGTAAATGGCAAACTAAATCATTACTCTCCAAATGTGGAGGCCCTTTCAATGTTTTTTTTTACTAACCAGTAAGGTCTTGGAGCTGTGAAGGAAAATGGCTGCAGTGTCAAGCCACCAAAATTTCTGTGTAAATAAAAACTAATTAAAAAAAAAAGACCTCATTTACCTGAGATTAAATGGAGCAGTGATGCAAATATAACAAAGGCATGTGAAGACACAGAGATATTCAGAATCCAAACAATGAACCATGTTTCTCTTTGGTCTTGTTTAAGTGCTTCAACACATGCTGAGTGCTGAGGGGGAAATTTTCTGAGACATCACTTCTCACATCCACACATGAGCCAAAGATGTCTGTGTCCCATGTTGCCAGTTCAGAGTGGGAAGGGAAATGGATGGGCAGAAGGTAGGGGGGAGTGCCTGCTCTCAAATCGGTTCAGCATGGCTTAGGCACTTAGGGGATAGTGGAATGATTTGAGGAGAGGTCCCGAACTTAGGTGAGGTGCCAAAAGTTATGTGAGGTAAAACCTGTCCAGTACCTGTGGTAGATCTTCTGTCATGTTTCTTTATAGAAAGAAAAGGAAAATTAAAACAGGAGCCACTAGCTCACATATGACTGAACTCTCTGCTGTCCATGGATGAAGGGCTGCAGTGGGTGTGGAGAAGTGAAGTATAGAAGTGATGGCATGACTGGCCTGAGAAGCTCCCACAATGAAAAAGTCTTGGCAAACATTATTTAATGTTTCCCTTTCCCTCCTGCTCTGTGACCTTGGCATGAGGCCACAACAAGCTCATCACAGAGTACTTATGGTCCTCTTCAGGATTTGGATACAGATGTTCACACAGCTCAGGAGGAGCTCAGTTCACAAAAAGAGTATTTTTAATGCTCTAGGCCCTGGGATAGCACTACATGCTTTTTAAATTTGAACACAGACCACACAAGATCCTGACTTAGACCAGTTGTTTAGTGGCACAGATGCTGAGGCACAATTAGAAAAAATAATACCAAACATTCTTCCCTTCTCTCTTCTCTCCCTTTCTTCTCATTTTTCATCATCTTCCACACATGTGGGCACACACACGTACATCAAGCTGCCAAAGAAACTGTGAAAACAAATAAACAATTGGCAGTACCGTTCTGCAGGAAGAACATTATGCAAAAAATTCTGATTCTATGTCAGGAACAGTATTTGACTGGATAAGGAATTGTGTCCATGATAGGGGCTAGAGAAAGATCAACAAGCAAGTGGTAAAGAAAGGCCAAAGCAAACTTGAACGAGTTCATTCTTTTTGTTTGTTTCTCTGTTAGCAGTGTTTTCTAGCACAAGGCCAGGGGGAAATACTAATGGATATGTTTCTTTTAGCAAAGGCACATTTCTCCTGGTTCTACTTATGTATTAGAGGGCACAGGCCACAGAGATTAGTAAGAGCATTTTAAAACTATGCTGGTATTTCAGTGTGATCTGGACTAGAAGATTTCGCTAGCAATGAGTGGCTGAATCAAAGAGCCAGCCTCTGTCTTTTAACTTCCAGGGGTATTGGATTTTGCAGAGCGTGAAAAACAGCTGCTGCTTTTGTGACAGAAGAAGAATTTTCAGTTCTATGAAGTTCACTTAAGTAGGCACAAATTACTACCTGCTGAATTTGAATGGCGTGAGTGGGACAGTCTTCCTAGAAAATGGTAAATTACCCAACACTGCTATGCTAAACCCAAGCATAGATTCATAGACAAAGAGTATTCTGGGTCATTAAAGTCTTAGTGAGGAGACACACTCATCTAGCTTTAAATACAAGTTAGGGCAAAAACCACTGACATTACCTGAAAGAGTAAAACCTGCCTTCTCTTTCCTCTGAGGAGCCCTTGGCTGCTTGTACTTAAATTAACATGTCTTGTTTGTAGAACCAGCCTGAAATAAATTGCATTTTTATGAGCTGATTCTGACTTGTTGATAAGTCAAACTTCCTAAGTCTCCACTTTGGATTTCGTAGAAACTTATGGTTGAAGTTATTTGTGAAGAAGTAAGAACTATCATAGCTGAATAAGATTTGAGTGAGGATGCCAAAATAAATATATTTCTTCTCTTTCGTAATATTTTTCTCTATTATGAGAGATAAAAATTTCCCAAGCTCATTGTCTTAAACACGGTACAGATTTCTTCTGCTTACCTGAAAAGATGATAAATATCTTTTAAAATTTCTTATTCATGAAAGTGCTGAGATATTTGCCTAAACTCAGTTTCACTGAACAAGTGCATGAAAGAAGTTCCTTTGACATAAAATGCTTAGTTTATGTACATTATGTGTCTGAGATTGTTTTCCTTTATGTTGTCAGTGGAAAGCTCATATTTTTTTACAAATCTCTTCCATGTACTTAGGACACTCTCGTTCCAATGACAGGGAAAAGCAATAGTAGTTCTTCCAAACAAACCCTGATTCTCTTGCAAGTTTGTGAGACAGGTGACACGGTGGTCTCACAGCGGCAAATACAAAGACCTAGCCAAATGAAAAGAGTCCAGGATCAGCTCTTCAGATGACAAGCCAAACACCTGATCATGAGAATCTGTGTTCAGAATAAGTCTGTCTTTGTATATGAGTCTGTGTATCTACTAACATCTCCAGTAGAATTTGGCTTACCTTATGCAGTTAGTACCTACAGTGCCGTATTGAGAAGCCCTCTGTATCTGTACCTGGGAAAGGCAACAAAGACAATGGCGAGAGATTACCTCCAGACTATCAACATCAAGGGATGCCACACACTGTCATAAAACTAATTAACTCCTTCTCAGCACTGGATAAGCATCCTCACTTTATGCCTATACAATAGGTTGAGTCTGACACTTGAATTTTACAGCTGAAGAAGCTGAGTGGAGCACAAAAAAGTGACCTTATGCAGACCTTATGCAATATCATGCAGTAATTTACCATGATACATAGCAGGCATACTCAGAATTTCTGGATCTTCAGGGCTATGGCTAACAACCACACCACCACACTCGCCCATACACTGCAGGAAGGGGTAGGCAGGACACAGCCACAAGAATAGAATGGAAACCAAATATCCATCCTGCAAGCACTCTGGGAATGGGACAGTTGAATATGGCATTGGGCAGAAAGAGGAAAGTTAGTTAAACAGAGTGGTCATTGTCCTTGGTTATTGGCTTCAAAGAGGAGATCCTCTACCAGGGCATCATGCACTCTTCCTGTGCTTTCAGCTCTTGTATGGCAACTATCTCACCAAATCTTCTCTTTCAAGGTAAGTGTATGGCTAATTCTCAAAGTAACATGGCTCTTGCTTAGATTCTGAGGCATTTAACTTCTACCAGCATCTGAGGGAAGATGACTCACTCCTTCCACAGTTCTGAGTGATGTCAGCTGTGTAACTCACACATGATTTATCTTCCATGATCTCTTATTTATGCCAGAATGGAATTAAAAAAAAGCTCTGCTTCCATGGGAGAACTGAGATATCCCTTCCAAGGGCAGATGTTCTCACAACAATTGGTTAGTGAGAGCCAATCAACAGCAATATTAATAATAATGACTAATAATTTTTATCCCAAAGATGCTTGAAAGCAGTATCAATTTGGTTTGACTATCAGCACAGCAGCAGCTCTGGTATCCCAAGCTGCCAGAATCCTAATGTTTGAACTCTGTTGTTGAAACCTACCAGGTAAACTGCTTGCATGAGTGTGGCTGTGTTGTTTCCCTTTACACTTAAAGCTGCTAGGTAAATTGAAACAGCACTCGAATTCTGAAGTTAGATCATCGCTAAATGTGTGAACATAATTGCATTAGTCCATTTGATAGCACTTCTGTGGACTGGCTTTTAGAATAGAAGTGAATCTGGTTTCAACAATAAAATGTGTGTGTGTTTTAAGCTTCTGTATAAAGATAGTGCTGTTAATGTACTTACTAATCACTTTAAAATTCATAAAATAAACGGGTGGCAAATATTTAGCTTAATTAGTATTAATGTAGACTAGAAGGGAGTTCAGGACAACTTAGCCAAACCAGGCAACAAGACTGAGGTTGCATCTGATGTGGAAGGGGATGGTAATAAAAGTTCATCCTCTTTCTTTAGCCCCCTTGTGTGCCAGTGCACACTCTGGGCTGTGTAATAGGGGAGATGCTGCATTGCTTTTCTGTGCCTAGCCCTACAGTTGTTGCTGTCTGTGTAGCTCAGACAGCTTGACAGCAGATGAAAGTCAGTATAGACAAGCATGAGGTATCTTGCATCAGAAGGAACAACTTTAAATTACTTGCACACGTTGCTGGATGTGAAATTAACTGCTCAGGAGAAAAAAACAACCCACCATCTTGGCATTATTAGGGATACATCATTGAAAACATCTGCTCTTCACAAAGCTCTGGTCAAAAGAGGAAAGAAATTTCATCTCCAACCCAAATGATCAGTGGATTCCCTGGGGGGATTGGGATGGATAGTGTTTGTAGGGCCAAGTTTTCATCTGAGTATGCATGTTTGGACACAGCTCACTGACAATTGATGACATGAGCTTGCTGCCTTTCCTGCACACTTTTGTGTCAGTTGCAGAAGTACCTCATGTCACATGACTGAAATCTGAATGCTTTCATGCAGGAAAAGATGATGGTGAAAACCCTGAATGACTTAAAAACAAACAGAAAACAAAACTCTATCTGTAGCTTGATGACAGTAGCTCTTTTGTTCTTGAGAGCCACCAGTTTCTCTCAGGGAAACTGAGGCACTGTAAGTAGGAGTAGAACCATCTAGAAAGTAAGAATAATAAAATAAATTTTGCTTTTAGTTAAGAGGTGAAACAGCCAAGTATATGTAAATGAAGCAAAGCTTTTATTTCTTAATCTGTTAAAGGTGCGCCTTTACTGATGTTTTCTATTAAGCTGAAAGTATATGAAATACTTTTACACAGACCATTTTGGGATTAATTTCATTTCCTCTCCATTTCAACAGACTAAAACCTAGTGGGAAATAAATTATTTGGGCCCAAAAATTTCATTTAAGAGCTTGACACAGTATCAGGATTGTTAAACGTTACAGAGGAATAAGAGAATGAAAGAGTTAATATACTTTCTGATTTTGACATTCTTTCTCTGGAAAAATTCCTGGCTGAGACTGGTGCATGTTTCTAGTATTTCACTGTGTGCACAGTTCTGTAAGGAAAATATAGTGTTGTGTGATGACAAGTTTTCTACCTCCATTAAGAAAGATTTTTTAGCTGTGGGCAATGAAAATCAATCAGATGAGATCACCTTTCTCCTTCAATTGATTGGTAGTGGTGATGAAAATAGCTTAGGCACCAAAATCAGCTTCTGATGTTGAAAGGCTTCCAGTGGCAGGATGACTTGAAGCTATTGACACAAAGTCTTTGTTTTCTTGTTGATTCCAGCACATCCTTGGCTATGAGTATAAAAACATCCAGGAAAAATTGTAGGGGTGTTGTATGGATTCAATCTAGGGAATTTACATGAGAGCAGGATTCCACTGTTTGCCTGGCTTCTTCCCTTGGCCCCTTTTCTGCCTTGTATGGAGTTTACATGCCCTTGGAGTTAACTTAGACTTGACTTCAGAATAAACTCTCACAGATTTTATATGTAGCATGGAGTATTTTTGACTGTGTGTTGGGATAACTCATTAGATTCTGTGACCTCAGTATTTTGTTTTTATTGTTGAAAAGATATTTTTGTCCATAGTGAGAATTTGACTTTTGAAATGTTGGAGCAATTGTTTTTACAGAGCTCTAGTCAAGAGGAAAAGATGTTTGGTGATTATTGTATCATTACATAGAAAGGAAAGGATGTTAATTAACCCTATAGCCACTCCTGCTCTCTTCCCTTTTTCTGTATCACTGGTCTTACACCACTACACCTGCAGTACTCCCACTGCCCATCGGTGTGCCCAGTGCGGGTGTTGGAGGACTCTGACCTTTCGGAGCTTCCCAGGCACTTCCTTTGATGAAAAAATGCAGAACTATATTAAAGCACTAGTTGACCTGGGTAATTTCTGCACTTCTCCTCTCTGCCCTCACTTGCTTTTTCAGTTTGCTCACCTAAATGGCCAGAATGTCATTTTTTATGCTTGGTTTGATTTGTTTCACTTGGGATTCTAGTAGGTTGCTCTTTGGATAAAATTTGGTTCCTAATATCTTAGTTAAAATTGATTTGCATAATTTCAGGAATTTTCCGAGGAACATTGTTTCATGCTCTTCTGCGTGAAAGTAGTGGGCATTACCTGTGGAAAGTGTCCACACTTCAATAGAAATCTTGGGACGTTTAATTCCATTTCTTTCTTAAAAAAAAAAAAAATCAAACCCAATGTAGTCTGTGAATTGATGGTGGTCCATGGAGACCTGACTGCTTACATGATGCTGGCTACTCTTCTTTGTATATAGTGCTATATATGTTATGTTACTTCTATAATGTAGCATATTATTTTTCTGTGTAAGCAATTGCTGTGGTTACCTCAAGAGCTTTAGGAAATCAACAGTGGGTGGAGAAGTGCTAGTGAAACACATTTTATAATAAGTTGTGAATCATCCCATGAATAAGTTTGTGAGGCTTTTGCTTTAGAATGCAAAATTGATATCTGGGCCACCCACAGGTCATGCTTTTTATGCAGTGCAAAGTTTAAAAGATGCAGTAATTGAAGGACTGCTTTCAGGAAAAGTTAGCAGCGAGTCTTTTGCAAATGACTTCATGAAAGCTCTCTTGCATTGGTGAATTATCTCAGAGAGCTGGCTGAGGAAGGGTTTTCCAATTTCACTTCTTAGCAATGACTGTGTTGAGTTTGAAGTTGGAGATACTGTACAGCATTAGAATATTGATTATGTTTGGCTAAAATAAAAAGAATATATACTTTTAGTCTAAATGAGTTTATTTCATATCAAAACAATACAGGAAATAGAAACATCCTCAATAAAGGCATAAGATTGAATATGTCTTTAGCAGATTTTTTCACCTCTGAAGACTTGCAAAAATCTTATTCTGTTTTCAGGTTTTCATTTAAGGACTCGGGTGATTTAGTTGGTCTGGACCATGTAGGAGGAGGTTTCTAGAATTATTTTTTTTAATTATTGTTATTTACTTTTGTACAACATTCTGTGGTGTTACCGATTGCATCATCTAGCTGAATTGCTTGGCTTGACTTTTTCTTCTTTGGCTGCCCCAAGCTTAAGTTGATGGGAATGCTCTACTTGAGGTTGTCCAGGGAATACTTTCCTAATGAAAGCGTAGCTCCCAGATTGTAATGTAATGCAGTTCAGGAATAAAAGCATGTCTGTTTCTGATATTGTGTTGGGTCTGCTCAGTGAAAAAGTAGCTGTCGTTTACTGTCTCTACAGGCCCAGCATACCATTAGAACTGCATAAGTATATACAATGTGGTTGGTTGCTTTGAATAACCAGACTAGGCCATATTCCTAGAAGAACTTCTGCCATGTAGCAGAAGTATTCTGAACAGACACCACTCCGTTTTCCTAATCTCTAAAATATAATTCAAGCTCCTTGGTAACATCCCCCAAGGTGAAATGGAGTAACGTGCACATGGTATGAATATGTTTTAATAGGTGGACAGATGACTTCTCTGCATGACAAATGTCAGTTGTGCAACTGATGTAGAATGTCCTAATATAATCAACTGTCTCTTTTGTTATTGCATGCCTTTTGTTACGTTGCCTCAACTGCCTGGTGCAGTTGCTATAATTTCTTTAGATACGAAGGTGCTCTGTCATCAACAAAATATGTAGGTTTGTCTGAACATCTTGGGCAGCCAATGTAACATAAAATAAAAATGATCCTCTACAGCCAGCATCTACAAGTAGCCAATTTTAGCATGGGCTGAATTGGATAGTGCATCATCAAATGAATTCTTTGATTTTTGTTTTCTAAGATAAGATTGCTGTAGGTGCAAGAATATCAGTCAGAGATAACGCTATCTCAGTTTAATGTCAAAAAGTGATATGATAAGGTGGGGTATATTATAAATAAGTCACAAAAATGCTAATTGTTCCTCTGATCAATGGATGGTGTTAATACTCAATGCTTTAAGCTAAAGGGGAATGATAAATCTTTGTGTAAACAAAAAACAAAATTAAGAAAACATACTACTGTCGCTGAGTTTAGTCTTGAAGACTGTAAGTCATTCTAGACTCTGAGAGAAAGGAATAGAGAAAGGTATAGCGAGAGAAAGGAATCTAATAGTTTCTTTAATAGCAGACAAAAAGAAAGAGCTATGAAAACTGCTAAGGATTCAGTTACTGGTGTTAGTATTTAATGCTGATAGTGTTCACGTTGACTTATGATTCTGAGTGCAGTTAGAAAAAAACAAAATTTCTTGTTTGAAAATGCTCCTGCTTTTTTCTTTTTTTTTTTTTGCTTCTATATGTGTTTTTTTTATTTTCCTGTCTCACAAATTAGCACTGTAGGATTCACACAAAATAACCGAATGAGCAGTCAACTATCCTTACCAACTGCAGTGAGTTGGTTTTTACTTCTGACCTGGAATCAATTAGCTAGTAAAAAACATGGAATAGAGCATGGGAACAGAAAAACATTCTCACAAGTTATCTGGACTGTAGGTGTTAAATGGGAGAATGGAAGTGTTGCTTTCAGGTGAAGAAAAGATTGGAATGCTTAAATCCAATAATCCTATTATCTAAACAATCCCTTTTGGAGACAGAATGTTTAACCCCAAGCTTATAGATGTAGTATGTAACTAAAAATTTACCTTAAAACTTGTACTGCAGCTCAACTACAGAAAGAGACCATTTATACTATGAAAGAAATAATCTTCATTTAATTTTAAAGAAGTAATTGCAGGGGCATGACTAACTGTATATGAGCAGGTATCGTATATCATGTTATCAGAAACACATACATTTGAACTTTGGGACAGTTGTGTGGATGGTTATACTCAGGTTTTCAAGTTTCCTTGTATATTAATGTCTGGGTATACAATATTAATGATCTGTGAATAGACATATGAAGCTAAGCTGGAAATAGACTATCTTTGTCACTTACATGGTCTTAAAAACAAAAATAGTGATATCCACTTTGCTTTCATAAAGGTGATTACTTTGTAGAGGAACCAAATGTTAACCTATAATTCTAAAGATCAGTACAGCACGATATTGCCACTTATTTAGAAAATCTGGAAGAATGTTCTGCATAAAATTAAACACTTTTTCTTTGATTTATACATCTTGCTTTTAACTTTTGTATAGTTTTAAATAAATATATTAAATTCAGTGCTGTCATCACTATCTTGAAACAGTCTATTTTTGTAGTGTATTTCTTTTAATTGGGGGCTAGATAGAAAATCAAATTAAGCTCTCACTAAAGCTTTTAAATTGGGTCCTAAACAATTATTTTTGAAGAGCCTGTACTTTTATGACAGGGATTGTGGTCCAGGTTGATAAGAGAAGAGGGAAAAAAAAAATCAATTTATACCTTTTCATATTTGAATTCATTAAATTGGTCTTACTCTATTAAAATAACAATTAATTTATGGCAGCCAATATCATGCAATTGCATTGGAAGAAGAAAATGTGCAAGGTAATAATGATGATAGATTTATCAAGTTACATGGTTGGAACTTATTACCTTGAGTGACAGTAATTTCGTATTCAGTTAAAAGATTGTAGTTAATAATAATAGAGTTTCCAAGGATCAGGATTTGAACTGATAGATCCCTCTATTCACTTTAGCTCTATATATTGCAAATAAGGATTTGGCATTGACATAGCAATGAAAAAAGTCTTAACTGAAGCTCATTTTCATTCTTCAAATAAAATTTGAATAGGTCTTTAAATACGTTTTGTCTCCTTCTGGCACACTTTGTACTGGTACCTAAAAGCAAGCTTTATTTAGAACTATTTATATGTAATTCTGTGGTTAATGCACCAAACATTCTTGAAAAGTATATTACTGTCTGCAAGATGTGTTTCTAGCTCTGTGGAAAGCAGAGCAATTAGTACCCAAGAGAGATTTTTCTTTTAGTTTTTCAGAAAGCGTTTACTGTGCTAGGTTAAAGACTGATGTTTACTACATGCTCTTACACCAAAGCTTTACTTGTTACATTGGTAGCCGATATATCATGAGACACTTAAATCTTATTGCATCCCAAATGCTAGGATTTAGGACTATGGTGTATCTTAAGGTATTTTTTGACTGGCTAGATTGAAAAGAAAAACTTAATATGCCAGAATTTCTCAATGAGAATTGTCAGTTGACATACTGCAAATTCAAAAGAAATTTTCTAGGATTTAGGTGGTTGTTTTTACAGCTTTGAAGAAACCCAAGTAGAAATATTTTTTTTTGGCAGTTGATAAGTCTAATATTTGGACTAACTTATTGGCTTTGGTAAGAGGAGAAAGCAAACCTGAAACAGTTTTGTCACATGTGATTTCAAGTAGCCTAATTAATGCTGGGCATCACTATCATCGTGGCTGTGACATAGCAATCTGCCTGATACGAGGCCAACTTTCGTCACTGTGATGACAGTGGGGGGGTAAGGAGGAAACCAAACCCAAACTGGAAAAATACTATTTTTTTTCCAAATTTTTTGGAATTTCAGTTTAATGAAACCATTTATGCTAGGTCTTGATGGCTTAAATTGGTCACAAGCACTGAAAGAGGAGTGCCCCAGCTGCAGAATGGGGATTCTGCTCTAGCTGTGAAGGTGTGGTGTCCATAGAGCCCGACAGCGAGGCAGGTGCCCACTGCTGCCCTGCGCCATGACCTGCGTGACACATGTCGTGTCACAGACGTGTGCCCACGGAAACTGGCTTCTTCAATGATGCCATCGGAGATGCTGAAACAAATTGATATTAGCAAGATCTGTCTGCTGGATAAGAGTGGAATTTTACACATTTAGAGGAGACTGACAATGAATATCCAGTTTCAAGTAAACAAAAACCGAAATGAAAGAACTAAATTCCTACTTCTTTCCTCTGTTCTTTCAGCATGGCAGAAAACACAGTAGGATTGTGTTATGAATTAGGATGGCTGCTTTAATTTTTCAATGAATTGCAATTGTATGCGTGGGAACCTAGTATCAAAAAATAATCCTTTTAATATATTAGACCCATAGACTGGAAAACTAGATCTACATGGCTTAATCTGTCATGCCAAAGGTAACAGCAGCACACCAGCTGTAGCGCACCTGCTGTGCAAGTGTCCCAACCTTCAGGGTGAGTGGAATATTTGTTTCACTTGAAATCATCTGTGTTAATATAATCAAAGGCTTCCAAATTCTCTTACTTGCTGCTGTAAAAGTAGGTGCTGTGTCTCCTGGGGCTAATATCAAATTGTTACATCCAATTTACGGTAGTCCTGCTATTTCAAGACCAATTAAGCCTTTAGCTGTAGAAATGGTGGACTAGTCGATCTTAAAAATTCTTTGGTTACAAATGAATTGCATAAGTAGCTTTAGCTTAGCACCATTCATGTTCCAGCACTGGTGTGACTCAAAGCTGAAAGATCCGATTTGGCTCAACAAGTGAGACTGCCATTTCAGGGCCCTGAGGTCCTTCCGGGGGTGTGATGGTGTCTGGCTCAGCCACGATAAGGTCTGAGATGTTTTGCAGGCATATAGACCAAGGCCAACAACCTGTCAGAGGCCTCTGCCTGTTACTGATGTTCTCTCTGGGTATCAGGCAAAATCAAAGGCAAAATAATTCTTACGTGTGTCACTTAAAGGCAAGGGAAATGCTATAGGTACGCTGAGAGGCTTTCAGCTGAGACCATCTCTTGATACTACTGATTGTAGCTCAAAGGATATGAGAAATCCTCTGTTAAAGTGATTGCTACTTCTAATTCCTTCTCTCCTCCCCCTGATTGATTTATTTGAAAAACTAGGTGGGAAAAGCAAAAGCGTGAGTTGTGCTCTTTGTTCTGACAGTGGTGGGAATTGCAGCCCAACCTCATAATCCCTTCCAGTCTAAATGTCCCAGTTGCAGGCTAAGTGCTGAGAGCACGATTTCCTGTGGCTGTGAACCTCAGCTGTGGGATGAGGGCACTGAGCTGCTGAGCTGTCAGGGGAAGGCAGTACTGCAGGAAGGGGGTCTACCTGACAGGTGGCTGAGACCACCTGAGCCTTCAGGAAGGCTTTGAAGATGGGGGTTGAAATTTTGCTTTGGACTGTAAATCCAGTAAGATAATCAGATGTGGAGCACTGCACTGACACGAGCTTATTTAAAAGCAAGGACCTGCTAGTTGCTTCAGAATTGAGCAAGAAGAGGATGTTCAGGAATAAGAATGGTTTCAAATAGAAAAGAAGAAAAAAAAAATTCAAAAATGGAGACAGAAAGAGGTGGTGACTGATTTACAAATTCTGTGTCTAGTTTGGGATTTCTGACTTAAAGCCTCTTTCAAGATGCTAAGTACTCCCAGGTTGGGGAGTCACTAGGAAGAAGCAGATTTTAAAAAAAATCAAAAAATAAAAATAAAAAACCAAAACATTTTATTTCTCGTTTAAAAAAAATCAAAAAATAAAAATAAAAAACCAAAACATTTTATTTCTCGTTTAACTAGATCCCCAGATAATGTTCATAAGTGTGGTAGGATTCTTCATTATAACTGGTTTTGAGCTCTTTGTTCATTAGTGATTTACAACAGTGTAATGTGGCTCTTCACATAGTGGGGTTTTAGAAACCTGCTCATTTCATATGTTTTGTCCTCTTCAGAAGACAAGCAGAAAACCCCAAGAAGGTGAATGTCACCATTTCATGTAAATAGCCTTGGAAACAGCTCATTGTGAAAACAACTGTTCTCTCATTATGTGACTCTCAAAAAATCTTAACCAAGCTCCAGCTGATGCAAACACAGTGCAGACAGTCGCAGTAATTATGCTAACCAGCGATAAAAGCTTCCATTTATGTGGCCCATCCACATCCTCGGTGCAATCACTTCCAATTGCAAAATGCATCTAGCAGTTGGAAACCCAGAGCATTATTAGATTGCATTGACTCTGCTCCCCACAGCTGAGGGAATGCTCTTTCCCTGCAATACATTTTCCTAACAATTTCAGGACCATTGAGATACACCCTTGAGTCAATTAAAATTATCTCCACTAAACTAGACTGCAGCTTTTAAAGTGTTGTCTAATAGCTCATGCGAGCAGCGCCCATCTAGATTGCAGTTATGTACGATGGCTTTATAAAACATAATTTATATTCTCAGCATGTCAGTTCAGAATGGAATTCTTATTCATTTACTGTGATTTCATTTTACTAACAAAGCAGTGCATAAAGCCATTTTTAGTACAATACAATTGTATTCATCTTGCAAGAAAGAATGAACAAATGTAAAATGTGGTATTTTTTCATCTGATGTTATGTGTAACTGCTTTTAGCTATAGGGAGAGCTGCACTTGGATAATGAGAGGCAGGTGACCAGGTAAACACAAAATATTTATGTGCTGCTCACTATTTCTGCAGATACTCTTTTCCTTTTTCCTGTTTGCTTTATAGGTTTTTTTGCTCACCTTTTGGGTTCACTTTTAAACTGTTGTTACGCTACTGCTGGACATAAGAATGGTTATGGTTACAAAAGTGTGTTTTGCCTACATGGTCTGAGCAAGGGGGGTAGTAAGTTTGTAAGTGACAAAAGTAAGGGCAAACGGGCCAGTTCAATGAGGAATGAAGAGTTTTCTCAATATATGTGTCAAAAGTAGAGAGATTTAAATTCAAACTTAGATGTTAAGCCTTAGTTCAGTGGTTTTCCTGTTCAGAAAGAGACAAGAAGTAATGCTGTCTTTAACTTGACTTTCAGAAACCATACACCTGTACCATACAGGGATGGAAGAAGGCAACCTATTTTCATGTGGCAGTTTGTCATTATAAATGTCTCAAAGGATTATGAGGCGGAAATTGATGTTCTGAGCTTTCATTTTATTTGAGGGATGCTGGTGGTTTAATTTAGTAGCAGTGGGCTTTGATATGAGCAATTCTCAGAAATAATATCTTGCTTGGACATAATTGTGTTCTTAGAGGTAGTTGGAGGGATTAGATATTACTTCCAAAAGGGATGTTTTGTGTATAGTCTAGAGGGTCCTGCGCTTGCTGTTGCCCTTTAATTAGGCATCTGAAATTGGGAACTCGATTTGTAGTGTAGCAGTGTAATGCCAGATGTGCATTGAGTCTGGGACTGCTATAAGCATCAGAGTTTCCATAATGTTTTGGGCATTATCTTGTATATAGTGATGTGTTTCTTTAGCAGATTATTCATTAGACATCTGTGATCTCCGGCACACCAAACTGCTATGGTTTGACAACTCTGAACGCTTGGTCATCTGTTCTGTAAGGCAGTCTTGAGAGCACCCCAGAAAAACTCCATTACAGAATCAGGCAGGAAATTCCCACATCCATGATTAGGCAATAAAAAAAATCTGCTGGATTCAGAATGAGGTCACTTCCTCATATTTCATCCTTTAGACAATTTCTAGCATGACCCAAACATAGTATTGGCTTAATGTATGTTAGTGAAAAACTTAGACAGGAGGAATATCACAGTGGGCCTTGGGAGTGCAATATTTGGCATTAGCTTTTCAGTCCTAGAGGCCACAGATCTTGGCAGAAGCTGGGCCTTGATGCTACCTGAAACCCCGGCCTCTTTCGCTTTGCATCTTCAAGTGCTTAGAAATCTGCTTTCTTCATTATTTTTGTAAGCATTAAAACATCAATGTTTTCCAAAATTTAAACAAGGGGCTCAATTTCAGCATTAAAGATGATAGTTGTTAGCATGAAATGAAGCCATAACAAATAATTAAAACAAGCAAGTAACTACTAAAACTTACCCTTTTTACTGATTATATTTTTTCGAACGTCTCTCCCTTACTTCTTGGGTTTTCCCACCCATCAAGGTATTAATGGATTTCACTGTATGAAAGGATGTAGAAATGAAAACGTAATTTAAAATTATAGGAGTTGGATTATGCCAAAAATAAGTCTCTGGGAAAGCTAAAATAACATGATTTATCTAGACACCAAGCTTTGTTAAAGTAAAAAACCATTCTTCGATTAATATTGGCAGTTGTGTAAAGAATGTCATTCACTGTACCTAGTTCAGATCAGTTAAATAGTGTATACTCTGTTTAGAAACCAGTTTGAGCCCGTAAAACTAGGAAAATCCCCTTTTCCAATTCCGAATTAAAAATATGGTTCAGTTGATCTAAGTACATTTTTCAAGTTCACTAAATACAGCCACACTTATTTTGTTGTTTTAAGTGATAACTCTCATTATTTAAATTATCTTGTGCATTTAAAAGAAGCATTTTAACATAGCAAGACATTTTAAAATAAGTGTTTTTTTCTGTATGTGAATTGAGTTTCAATTTCCAAACAAATCAGGTAGAAAAATCCAGTAAAAAAATTAATCTTGTAAATAATGCATAGTATTCCCCTGTTTGACAGATTGCTTGGTATTTAGCAGGTTTTAATTTTGCACAAAAATTGCTGAAAACAAGCAAAACCAATGCAAACTGAGAAATGTTCCAGCTCAATTTCGATCCACTACATTGGGAAATCATGGCACATGTCGTGCAAGAAAACAAAATGTCCCTCAAATAAAATACATAGTACGCTGACTATGCCCTTTATATAAAAAGTAAAAGTTCCCACTTAGAACATTAGGTAGTAGAAGTTCGAATGACCAGCCATGATGATGGAGCATTTCTAGCTGGTACATTGTGTTAGACTTACTTGACTAATCAATTTGGCCAAGACTTTGGGAGGGATATTTTGGAAAGAGTCTCTCTACAAGAAGCTTTTAATTAGCTAAAGTTTTTTATACTTAAGTTTGAAATTGCAAGAAGTAAGAAAATAGCTTATAAAGGCTGGGGGAAGGAATTGGTGTCTATTAATGCAGTGACCTCTATAAAATTCAGAAACCTTTCAATATCCTGTTCATGAGAATGAATGAAAAAGAAAAACTGAAAAAGGAAATTGAGGAAAGATGTGATTAGCAGTGGCTTTGTGGGAGTGGTTGCCTGTATTTGGATTAGGTCTATCAGGGAGGGGAGAGGCTTTTATCCACATATGGCTGAAGCATTATCTTGATGTGGGCTACAAGGGATTGTATTGCATGAGAAGATACTAAATTAATTTTAAAAATACAGGTGAAAAAAAGGTACAGGCTTGCCGAGTCTTTCATTAAAATGGAGTGTTGGAACTGACATCCTGTGAGAGACAGAAGACGAGACCTGAAATAATTCACAGGTTGAGGGGGAAGCGTTAGTCTGGAAAAGAGGAACAAAATACTTCTTTAGAACAGAGTTTAAAAAAAAAAAGCTTATCTATCAATCAATTTGAATTCTTGCTTGAGAGCAGATGACAATATTCAGTGACTTAGGGAGGCCTTAGTGAAAGTAGATCAACATCTACAAGCATGGAAACTTGTGAACTTGCAGAAACACTTCCCCCCATATTAATATAGCAAACATTCCTCTTTGCCATTGCGTGTTACAAAAATGATGAGAGAAACAGGTGAAAGTATTTGGAAAACACCCATGAGACAGCATATAGCAAACTTGGAAACAAAGTGGTTTGTATTACAGTTTGGAGTAAAAGCACTGTTTGGCACTGAAGAACAGGAGATTAAAATGAAGAGGCATATGTTAACAAATGGCTTCGTTTCATTCAATGTTGGGCTTCTGTGCAAACATTCTATTTCTCGAAAATCCTGAGTCTTTGCCAGGCTTAGAACTTACTGACTTCTGCTCATCCTGACAATGCCCAGAGTGTCTTAAACAAGCAGCTCACAAGAGCTAACCCCTATCGCCATTTTATCAGTTGGCAAACACAAAGGGAGTGGGTGTAAGAGTTTGCAGACCTCTTGAGCTGGACTGAATTGGGTAGTTGGTGGTGACTATGGCAGCAAGGAAAGTGTGTTATTCCGACTGGAGACAGTGGGCTTTAATAGAAATTAAACCATAATAAGTGGAAAAGACAAAAGAAGGATGGCTAGAGATTGGCTAGCTGTTTTAAACCTGATCAGGGCCATTACTTCTGTGTCAGATTGAGCCAATTTGGATCACCACCTCTGTTTTAATTAAAACTGATGTTGCTGCCATTAATTGTATATTCCAATAACTTTAAATAATGCAGATGATTTTTATTCAGTTGTCCTCTTCTGGCCTTGCCCCACTGAGATCACTGTTAATTAGATACTACATTACTTCTAGCAATGTCTTTATTGCTGTTAATGTTGCTGTCTATATTATCTGGATGGCTCCAAAGTGAGAACATGCTGAGAATTTAATAAGATGACTGGTAGTTGAGAAGCAGATATTAATGTGTTGTAAAACATCTCATATGACACACTTCTTAGTAAATGACCATGTCACTCATAAAAGGGGATGATGCAGTTCACAGTCAAAGCAAAGAATTAACTAATTCAGCTGCTCAGGACGCTCATTTTTCTTTAGGAACCTTAAAATAAAATGACGAATACAACTGTCATACGTAGATTTCAAAATGTCTCTTGCGTGTTTGCCTTGTGTTATGCAGGATGTGGATAAAGCATTATTAGAAAACTATTTGTGATTGATTTGGTTTTGATGCTGTTGAATTGCAAAAGATGTGATAACTTGGGGAGGAATAATCTGCTGGCTCTGGCTCCTTCTGCTGGAGGAGTCAGTTCCCAGACCCAGGTTGGCTGGATTCTGCCAGGTGGGTCCCTGATCTGCCTTTGGGAACAGAGGAATAGCTCAAGGTAATCCATCAGGCTCCACTGGGCAAAAGAGTGCATATTAGTGTTAACTTTTTCTTTTTGTACTCTTCTACATGAGGGTCAGCTAGCAATTTAAAACTTGGAAGAAAAGATTTGGTAAATCGTGAAATTTCTCTGATTTTCAAGTGGAAATGTATTTCAATCAGCGTAATTTCCCTTGTTTTCACAGTGAATCCATTTTTGTCTTTAGTTTTTGAATGCGATTGTTTTCTGGAATTGCTCAGAAAGAAGAAAGGATATTTTTTTTCATTAAAATCAAACAAGATTTTTAAACAAGGGTTAAACCTTGTTCAGATCTGCCTTTGCTGCCTGTATACGATGGCTGCCATTTTTGCAAGCCTCCTTGGAAATAGAGACTTGAACGAATCCTGCTGGCTGCCCTTCTGGGCTGCGGGTGGCCTCATTGTAGATAAAGTTAGATGTTAAGAAGCCGGTTTCAGAGAAGCAGTGCCAGTCTTTCCACTGATAAAGCTTTCCTTTGAAGCGCTTGAGCTGTATTTTGTCTCCCTGTGTGTTTTTGAAGAGCATTGTGTATGTTTAACCGCGTAAATAAATAAATAAAGTCCTGCACATTTATCTCTGATGAAAGCTTGCTATAAATTTATATGTAAATGAGGCCCAGCTCCCAGCAAGTTGGTAATGTAGTCTTCAGGGCTGTTGGGGTTGTGCACTGCAGATCTCACCCTTAGGAATTCTTTCCTGATATCCAGACCAAATATTTTTCCTCTTCATTTAATCTCTTTAGTCTTTGTTATAGCAATTATCAGGGACTGAGATTGCTGTATGTTTTAATGATATTGTAGTCTTGTAATTACAGTGAGAAAGAAGATTTTTACCCCTAGTTTTGTGGTGTTGTGTTGAACTTAAATACTTAAGTAATAAGAGTTCTTGAATAATAGTAATAAGAGGTAGACACATTCCTTCAAGTCCTGTATAAGTGCAGGGGGAACTGCAGTATATTTTTGTAGAACCTGCTCATATATAGTGATTCTCTGCATGTTGTGGATACTGAAGAACAATTTATATTTATTTTTTTTCTCATCAAACAAAGTCCTTTCAGTTTATGCACTGTACACTGCAGTGACGCGCTGTGTACGGAGAGTAAATTACAAACTGATTTTAACATTGCTTGTGAATTTAAAGTCTGGAAAAGAAAAACATCCTCCTTTGGGTTACCGTTTTTGATTATATCTTTCTACTTACACATCTAGTGAGATTACATCACATATTCCATGGATATGACCAAAGAGTATGGCTCAAGATTTATTAGATAAACATTAAAGTGCAAATGCATAACTGCAGTGTAATGTAATGTTAGTTAGGAAAATTGGGTTGAGACTTCCAGACTAACCACAAGTAGATCCAAAGCAGAGGGGAAAATATGCAGTTTTTCCTTCATCTGCTCTGTATTAGGGATTGCATTTCACGGATAACTCCGTGGTCATTGTACTGCTTTTTGCCAGCCTGTGCGCATAGAATGATCTTTGTTGGAATCATCCAAACAGTAAGAGTAACTGCAGAGAATTGCTGTGGATTTTAATAAATAGTCAATGGCTGTGCTTTTCTTATTGTGTATAGTGGATTCTATAATTCTATAATGGTCGCACTTCTGATGTCCAGTTATTGAACTGTACATATAATATTTTTCTTGCTTTGGTGGTGTTGAGTGAGATGTGTTTAGTCTTAGTTTGATTATGATTCTGTCAATTGAGCTGTCAAAAGTGTGATCTGTGACTAAATGCACAGAAAAAAAGCAAAGCAAAGCAAGGTATGCTTCCAAACTTCTCAGGAGTCTGTAAAGGACAGGGTACCATCCATCAGCTCATCAATAGTATCACGCCTTGTTAGAAACAGTGCACTGACTCCCGCAGAGCAAAATGCAGACTAGGCAAAGGGATCTCTGCATCTCAGAGAAAAAAGATGTTGCCAATCTGTAGCTTTTTGTGACCGAGGTTTCCAGTTCCTATCATTTCCTGTTGTGGTATGGGGGCAATTTGCCTTGTGTTTCAGTAAATTAGCACACCTGCTGGAATACTGCCTCTGCACCTCCTGATGAGCCATTTCAAGCACTCATAATCCTGTTATTTGTACCAGAAAGGTGGCAGAATGGTGCTTTTTAGCTTGCAAACCTGCTGGAATGTACCACTGTGTCTCAGACGCTGAGGGCAAGCTGTCTAGGTGGTAAAACCATAAAATATTGCAAATAAGAAAAAATATTCAGAACTGATTATTGTCAGAAAGAAATACAACAGTCTTAAGCACCTACTTCTACCTTAATTGTGAATGTCAAAGGTAATGAGACACATTTTAATCATTTTGACCTCATTTAAAAAAAAAAAAGTAAATACGACTTCTTAAAGTTAAGTATCAAAACCTATATTTAGGCATTTCAGAAAAGTGGCCTGATTTTCAAAGGTGCTGAGCCATTACAGGGGTAGGAGAAGTGTGATCACTTTTGTCCTGGATTCCTAGGCTTAAAAATTAACACAAGAGCTCCTTGTTGGAAAGTATCTAACTATGAGCTATTTTAAAAGACTGAAATCATGTGACATTGCATGCTAATGGCAATTTACCCTTTTTCATTAGAAAAAGGGAGATGGCTATAAATGTTCAAATTAAAACTTATAAATGTCTTTGAGTATTATAGAGGAAAAGAAAGGAGGAAAACTCAGTTGAAATAAATTATTTTATGCTGTCCTGGAATATATGCAGCCAAGAAAACATAAAAAGCATTTCAAAAAAGATACAAATCGAGCAAACAAAAAAAAATCTCATTAGTCCAGGTCCAACTTGAAGTATTTTGTTTTAATAATACTTTTAAAATGTGGAAATTAAAGCATAGATGGAAACACTGACACCACTTCAAATTTAATGGCATAATGGCACTAATTAAACAATACAGTTAATGCAGAATCCTGGCAAAACCCCTTAACTGCAGGGGGCTTTTCCTTATTTGGTAATTTCTCAATCTTGTATGAGATGTTTTAAATGACTACATCTCTTTCCAGTTGAAAGTGCTGGGCATTTAGTTTTCATAATGTTGACTTTAGCATTCTTCAATGCTCTCTGCATACATGTGATTTATTTGTGAATTACCACAAATTGGGGAAGAAAATTCTTATAAAATGACAAAGAAAATAACTTATGCCTCACAGTACATTCAGAGTCTTGGATCTTTGCTCCTAGACTCTTGTTTTGTTTGCTTTCACTTCCCTGGGTGAATATTAAAACTCTGCAGTGTGATAGATCCATTTTTCAGGTATGCTAAGGATTTTTTCTTTGTTTGTTTTCGTTTTTTACTTTGCCGTACTAATATGAAGTGGCCTTAAATGGAATAGAAACAACTCCCTGAAAGTACATGCTGTGGGAGAATCTCTCTAGATGTTTTGGAGCCCAAACTTATGTTTATTTGCATATCACATTTGTAAGGAATGTGGTCTTGCTGGGCATAGGACTTGGATGGATGAAGTTTCCAAGTGCTGTAAAGAAGTAAAGTTCAGCATTGTGTGTGCAGTTGGGGCTGTGGGAAGTTGTGGAGAGGAGGACTACATAACTCATGTTATGGGGACAAGCCCCATTAATAGAATTGGGATGAGTGTTCCATACCCAGCTTGAGACATGGTTGTGTATGTATGTGATTTATTCTCATGTTTAACGCTAAGCACACACACACACACGTGTCTGTGTTTACAGGATCAAGGCTGTATCTTGAAAGCCAGGAGAAATACTATACCTGTAAAGATGGTCACTATAGACTTTCACTGCAGCTAATAACTATAAACGATTGAATGAGTGAATTAGAACCTTTTAGGTTTCCAAGTCTCAAGAGTACATTTTACAGGACTGGGGAAGCATTGACAGCTGACAAGCTTGGAACATGGTGCATCACTAGGGACAGCTTGGTACAAGGCCCATTTAGGAAACAACTTATCAGTAGTTCCTTCTCTTTTATTCCAGATGGTTGATAACTAAAGTCTGTTGGTAGATAAACAGGTCCCAGACTACGTAGGATCTTGTCACTTGCCCCTGTCTTCATGTTTGAGAAGCACAAGACAGGACTGGTATCTTTTTCTTGGTGTGCTTTTCAACATTTGAGGGAGTCCTTGTAGCAAGGCTACCATTCGTAACGTGTGGCACATTCTGTAACAACCTGGCAAAAAGAGGAGGGAGGAGAGCCATGCTGAATTGGTGGTACCTTGTTGCTGCTGTTCTCTTACTAATTGTTTGTAAGTCTGGGGGTAAGATGTAGCTTAAAAACAAGTGAAAACACTGAACCGCTTTTGGCTTGGGAGGGTAGGTAAAACAATGTACCACTCTGTAGGCTTGAGGAAAAAGGAGTAGTGGATGACTTGTGTTCTCTCCAGTTGCATTCACCGGACAACAGTGAGTCATAGAAGGTTCCGCTGAGGTAGACACCCACTGAGAGGTGTGGAGAAACAGTATTTCTATTCAGTAATTAATTTTGGGGAAGAAATGTATTTCATTAAAATGGTAGACTAAAGCAGACATTCTAAAAGAAAAAGAGATGAATACAGCATGAATGAGGTTGCACAGCTGCTGACTTGTATGAACCCTTCTGGAAGGGAAGTATCAGGCCTTTGCAGTATGAAGATTGTTGCAAGGTTAGTAGTGTATGCTGAACATGCACTGCTCCAGCTTAATGTAAGAGGAGATATTTTTTTTCAGGTGTCCTAGAGCTTGGTCAGACCAGGAAGAGTTTTGAAGAAATCAATACCCAGAGCTGGTGGTGGTTTTTGGCTGACATATCCATTCTACAGTTAAACCAAAGTAGGAGGAAAAAGTTGTTATACTGCTTGAAGATTTACAAGAAAGACCAGTTTCTTAAAAAGAAAAAAAAATAGAAACAAGAGAAAAACAAAGTGAAAACAAATAGAATCTTTGTGCTCTGTAGCCTGTATTGTAGGCTTCAGCACAGGATGAGTAACATTATGGCATAAAACCTGTTTAAGCTGGGGCAATCTCTCTTCCAGGCAACCTTTTATGGGGCCAAATTTTGATCCATTTATTTCCTATACTCAAAAGTTATTGCCATGGTATCGTTAAGCACCATGCATGCTGTTGGTATTCCATAAATAGGAATAATTGTTCTTGTAGCCAGAAGGCTGGGCTGCTTCCAGCTCTTGGTGCACTGGAGAGATAGTAGGATTAAAAAGAGCTTTTAGACCCTAGGAAGTTGAAAGAGCACTTTCAGGAGACTGTCTTGTGTGCATTATCATGTTTCTAGGACAAATAAAGGATTCAGGTTATTTTTTTAAGGGCATCTGCAGGAGGTCAAATATTCGTCAGTTTAGTTTGCTTTAAGACAGAGAATCTGTGAACCTTTTGAGATGCCAGTTGGAAATTTGACATTTTGAACTACATCAAGCTACAGTGATAGCTCTTGTAAAACAAACCTGGAAGCTTCATGACTGAAAATATAGCACCTCTTTAATATGTAACAAAATCACATTTTTTCCCTATATTTCTCTGATATATTTCATGTTACTCTTTATGTCAATAGTCAATTTATAATATTTTATATAGATATATTTATATCTATTATTTAATATTTATATCTATTATTTAATATTTATTAAATAAATTTATAATTTAAGTGGCTTTATGCTAAACAAGAAGCAAGATAGCAGTGCAATAATTGTTTTGGAGTGTACAAGAAAGAAATCCAAGAAGGTAATAAATTAACCCACTTTCTTGTGCTCCTCTTCTTTCAGAGCTTGACCAACTGCCAACAGATATATTGTTTCTGCAGAGTACAGTTAATTATACCAACCATATAGGAAAAGCTCCTATTTTTGTTGTCTATCTTCAAAGCAATCACTTTCAGTGGCAAAACTCAGCCAGCATTTAGAAACAATGGGCACTATTGGACTGGAGGTGAAAAGGTTCCCAAGTAAACAGTGAGATGGTTGGTCCTATATGTTATAGAAGGTGCTTTGGCTTTGTTCCCTTAGAAGTCTTTTGTTACTGGTGTTTGTTGGCTGCTTGCTATATGGTAGCTTTCCAGTTGCTCTGTGTGCTTTATAAATCTGGGTCTTGGATTTGGTCCTTTTAGATCTATAGAGGTTTATTTCTTCGTTATTAAAAATACAATGTTGTTGTTGGGCCAAGGAACTTAATCATAACCAGCCACAAGCCATTTCTTGCATGTATAAATTGCTACCTTTTTTTTTTTTTCCAGACTAACAAAGTTGCTTTTAATTCCTTTTCTGTGCTTCTTTTCCTTTTCTCTTTCATTTTCAAAAGCATGAGAAATTTTAAACCTGACCCAGAATGAACAGCAGAAATTAAAATATATCCATTGTTGCCTTAAGTTTGTCGACAGATGCAGTTATGCCAGTGTCTCCTCATGAATTCCTTCTGTTTAGTTTTGAAAGATGTTTGTGTGGATGAAATGGGTCTGACCAAGTTGTTGAAATGTAACATGGGGTATTAACTCCCATGGGGAAACTAACTTCTTTGTTCAAGAGCAGTTTTCTTTTTTCATTTCTTCTGCAAAGAGCACAAAGAAGGTGCTCCAAGTGTTTGGTTCCAGCATGTGTTTGGTTCAACTAGGCCATGTGTAACTGTGATGAACTGCAGAGACACTGGCCATGTAAGTGTACTCGCCTTTGTCTCAGAGGGAGAAGGATGATGTAATCTGCTGAAGTGCTATTGATATTTCACATATTAGTTTGATTTCCTGCAAGCAACATTAAATACACAGGATATGCATAACAGCTTTCTCTGTTTAATTTATGCTTCCCACTACATTATGTTGTTGCCTCAAATCCAGTCGTGTGGGTGCTTCAAACCGATATATTAAGAAAAAATTTGGGTTGTGAATTCAAATATAACAGTTAACAGTATTAACTCAGGGCTTGTAGCAGTTCATGTGTAAGAGATTAGATCTGATTTCATTGCTCTTTCCTGAACTTTTCCTTACTGTGTGGTCATTTTAGTGTGTTTGGGTGGTTAAGGGCGCAAAGCTACAATATTGCAAACACACATGAGATTTACTTTAATTTACAATTTCTCTTACTGCGATCGTGTGGTAAAATTTAAATGAATGCTCAAGTGTTTGCTGCCTTAAGTTAGGATTTGCCCAACTTCAAATACTTCAGTATGCGATTTTTAAATAAAACCACATTTTATTTTTGTTCTTTTCCAAAAGTGCACTTACTGACCTATTACAATATAGCTCACAGTAAGGAAGTTGGATTTCATATAACCTAAATAAAAAATAAGTAATTAGACTTTTAAAAAATGCTGTCATGATTTTTATTTTGGTTTATGGGTTTTGTTTGGGAAAAAGCTGAAAAGACAGTTTTCCAATGCAAAAGCTAATTTAAGCAGGAAACCAGTTGGTTTTGTGGTTTGCTTTTTTCTTTTTTTAATTTAGATTTTAATTTGACTATCTAAGGAGCTTAATTGTTTCAAGGAAAAAAAATAACAACCCCAGTAGTAGATAAAAGCAATGCTTATAAACTGCTTGCCCGGATAAAATTGTTTTTATAAAAAATGGCCAATTAAAGAGCTTTCTAAATAGGCTTTTATATTCTTGCCACTAACAATTGTAACTTGTGTTCCACTTTTCTGGAGAAGCCAAGCTGAAATGCTTTGCTAACATGGCTGCTCTGCTTTGGTAGTTGGAATGAGCTGAATTGGAAATGTCAAGCACTGCTCTAGGTGCCCAGTGCTGTAGTTGCTAGCCATCTTATAAAAACTTTGAGTGATACTTGGTGGCACTGTAGTTATTACAGTCACAACTGTGCCTGGGCTGGCTTTGGTGAGCTTACTGTTACTGGTATGGTTTTATGGATGGGAAATTTTGGAAGAAGAAAGCTGTGTTTTCCAGGGGTTAAATTAACTGGGAGAAAATTCTGTAGGAAGTTACAGAAAAGATGCAGGTTAGATCTCATTGTTCTCCCACACAATGTCATGATTTTCCAGAAGCTTTTATCCATCTTGAAGAATAACTAACAAGCAAGTAATTACATTCATTCAAGTTTGCTAGCCTTTTACCCAAAGGCAAAGTGTAATGGTTTCCTAAATGATTTCATTCATAAAATGTCTAAATGAGTAAAGTAATTTTATAAAGATATGGAAGAAGGATTCCATTCTCTTTCTTGAAGTACAACTTGTGAATGATGAAGGAGAAAGTAAAAGTTTCAAGCTGTTAAGAAGAAATGCATTCAGTCTACTTCTAGGTCTGCTCCTATTCAGCCAGGCGATTTCTGCTGTCTGGAATTTTTTGCTGGCCTCAAGGCAGTAATGTGGCTGTGAGCATCTGAGAGAAGCACAGTCCTTTGGAGAAGGCAAAGTGTGGTGTTAGATGACTTAATGTAGCTGGAGTAAGCAAACAGGCTTTCTGAAACCTCTCAGTGGGACTCAGCAGAAGATCCGTTTCTTGGCACCAACAGCAGTATGATGATCCTCCTTAATTTGTGAATTGCTATACCAGATGTCTGCCCCTTGTATAGCAACCCAGCATGGGAAGTCTCACATATGTTGTGGTGGGTAGACCTTGGCTGGATGCCAGGTGTCCACCAAGCTGCTCTATCACTCCCGTCCTCAGTAGGATGGGGAAGATCAATAAGTCAGAAAAAAAAACCTCATGGAGAAAGATAAAGGCAGTTTAATAAAGCAGAAGTCAAAGCCATGCATGGAAGAAAAGGCAGGTAAAAGATTTTATTCTGTACTTTTCATCAGTAGGTGATGTCCATCTACTTCCCTGGAAGCAGGGCTTCAGTACACATAACAGTTTACTGAAGACAAATATCATAGTGACTCCCTCACAACTTTTCCTACTCCTTTCTCTTAGCTTTTTTTGCTGAGGTAAAGGCCATATAGTATGGAATATCCCTGTGGTCAGTTTGGGTCAGCTGTCCTGGCTATGTCCCATCTGAAGATTTTGCCCAGCCCTACTGGTGAGGGAGATGTCTCTTCTTACTTGAGAGAGAGAGAGAGGATTTGACCCATTT
>JAOXNG010000057.1:32089884-32103829 GCA_028566535.1 Scolopax minor
GGTGCATTTGATCCCCTTGTCCAGATCATTGATAAAGATGTTGAAGAGAACAGGCCCCAGTAACCAGCGCTGTGGGACAGCACTCATGACTGGCCTCCAACTAGATTTAACTCCATTAACCACCACTATCTGGGCCTGGCCCTTCAGACAGTTTTTAACCCAGTGGAGAGTATTCCCATCTAAGCCATGAGCAGCCAGTTTCTCCAGGATAATACTGTGGTACACTGTGTCAAAGCCTTGCTGAAGTCTAGGAAAATGATATCCACAGTTGTTCACGCTGGACAAAGATATGATGGGAAGCATGTTAAAAAACCGAACAACTAAAACTAACCAAAAGCATTCAGATCTAGGCATATGATGAGACTATATTAAATTAGATCCTATCCTTTTCTGAGAATTTATGGGCCCATGGGGAATTCAGAGGTGCTGTGCATAAGTGTACATCGTCATATCCTATGGACTGGAATGCAGAACAGCCTACTGATTTTTCCTGGTAGATTTGGGATTAGTGTAATTATAAACTTCTTTCAGGACATTCTATTATCAATTCTTTTGTACTATATTACTAGTGGGGGTGATAACATTAATTTTAAGATACTATACTTACTGGAATTAGTCACAAGCTCTTCCGATGCTTTGCTTAGCATGGCAAAAACAGTAATATAACTGCTGTCTGAGTGTGGATTGTCACCTGATGCATTCATTGCTAGGGTAGGGATGAAATTTGAACAAATATTGTGATTTGGTTATCTGTTTTGAACTGAACAATTCAGGATGGATTTTCATAGAATCATAGAATGGTTTGGGTTGGAATGGACCTTAAAGATCACCTAGTTCCAATCCCTCTGTTGTGGACAGGGAAACCTCCCGCTAGGCCAGGTGGCTCAAAGTCCCATCCAACCTGGCATTGAAAGTCACTTTTCAGTGACTTGAATTCTTTCTTTATTCTTTTAACTGTTTGCAAGCTTTCTGTCCTGTGGCAATCAACTCCAGTAACATTCCTTAATTTGTTTTTATTTAGCATAGATTCCTATATAGCTTTTTCTGGTGCAGATCATTGCTTTTGTGAATCATGTAGCTATTAAAGAAAAGACTGTTATGCTGGCAGAAGTATTTCTGAAACTGGAGATTATAATTATTATCCTTTGTAAATTGGACAAAAAACCCCACCCCATAACCCTGTGTGCTTGGTTATGAATATTAATAATTAAGTTTTCATAATAACTGAGTTCAGCTATGTGATGGAAGGAGTTATTCTGGAAAGTAGTAAACAGAGGAGTTGGGGCATAGATTGTTGGAAATTTTTTTTCAGAGAAGTAAAGGAATTGTAGAGGTAGCCTGTCAAGTGCTAGTAGCAAAACTACAAGGGAATCATGTAGCTGAGGGAGTAATCATTTGTGCATGGTAAAGTGATGGTCTAGATTATAACCAAAGAGTATTTCTCCTGTTGTTTCGTTCCTTTTGTGCTCAAGGAGTAGAAGGATCTCTGGGACTCCAGTAATCCTGTGTCAGTTTTTCTGAATATTGCACTGTAGTTCTAGTGCCTATTCAATAAAGCCTGATTCTTCCCAAAAGTAATGGATTATTACACATATGCTGTTGATTTCTGGATATAGAACAATCTTTGGCAGAAGCATTCAATATATTGCATATGTACCCTGTGAGGGTATAGCATGTCTGCAGTCAGTCTAGGATTTTTGCCAGGAAAACGCTACCTCATGTCTGGAAACCCCAGACAAATTCCTTAGAATTCATCCAGATGAGATTAGAAAGGGGAAAAAATAATATTGTAAACACTTAAAAAATTAGACTGCAAGAGACCTAAAGATATTACCTGTTATGCTTGTCTGATGGAAAATGATGTCAGGTATACCTATGAGGTTCCTAATTAATGTTTCTGTAACCTGTTCTGAAGGACCTCTAGGAAAAGGATCTCTAGATAGAGCTTACCTGGGCAACTCATTCCCATGTTTAACCGTCCTTAATTTAAAAAGCTTTTTTTCCTAAAGCCGAAGTCTAACCAATTCTTTTAACCTGTTTTCATAGATCATATTTTCCAGTGCTCTCCTTGGTCCAGATCTATCTGTCTTGAAGGTAGGCAAACAAACAAATGACAAAAAGAAAAATGGGGGAGGAGAGGAAGGAGATGGGCCTAAACTTCTGCTTCATGTATTTGGAAGCCTGTTTATGCCTTTAGTATCATATTTTCCCCCTTCGCTCTTACAGAATAACATTGTTGATTCATGTTTGTCTTGGGATCACCCATAAACTTTCTGATTTTTAATCCTGTCTTCCAAAGTAGTTGCAAACTCTTTCTCCCTCCTCTGTTACTTGTATTTAATAGCATACTTTCTTCCACCAGCAAGTCATCAGTGACGATTTTTAAGGGCAATGGCATCTAAAGAGTTTTTTATGCAACCCTGTTTGATACATCGCTCCGCTTTGGCAACGTGTGGGTCACTAATCTGCAGTCCTAATTCTGCTTCTGTCGCATAGTAGTTTGACATAGACCAAACCTCCGCAATTTGCATATGAGGACACCATGGCAGCATTAAATGCCTTAAGTCAGAGATTTTTATTTTGTTACAGAAAGAAATGAGACTGGTTTGATATAATTTGTTTTGGACAAATCTATGCTGGCTGCTCATAATCTTCTTGTTATATTCCAGGTGGTTACAAATGATTTGTTTGCTCCAGAATTTTTCCAGGAAACTGTAGTTAAGATGCCTAGCCTGTAATTTTTGTGCTCCTCAATTTATCCTTTTTGGTAATAGGCATTAACTCTATCGTTTTCTGCTTTTCAATGGCCTTGCCTGCCCCCACAAATTCTCAGAGATAACTGCTAACCACTGCTTCACTAGTTGCTTGGGTACAAAGGGATGTGTGATATCCCTAGGATTACACCAGAAAAATATCTGACTCTATAATGCAATTATTTTCTTAATGGAAGAAAAAACCCCAACCCTGCTATACCCTGATGACTGGCTCTGTGCAAGTCCAGGCATCTTGCAGATTTTTCTTTAGTGATCCCAAAGTGGTATGTGATAGCATAAAAAGTTGGAGAAAGAGCACAGTCTGCCCGATGAATAAACTGCCTTCTCCCTTTGTCTCCTGCAGACCATCTCGTTGCCTTTAATAGCTTGCCTTGTATTTCAGTAGTTGCCATGGCAGCTAATAATTTATTATCGAGCTAAGTAATAATTGCTTTATAATTATAAATCTAAGCAACATGCTGGCACATCTATCTGAAAACTTATGCACTAATTCCTTTCATATTGATTGTCCTCCCTACTTGATCTTTTTGAATTTATGAATTATGTTTTATCTCACCTCTTAACACTGCCTAAAATTAACGAAAGCTTTTGTGTTGTAACCTCTTTTTGAATTCAGCCATTGGAAAGGCTGTTTGACCAGCACAGCACTAGGTCTGCACCTCTTTGAATGCCTTGATAGAAATCCAGCAGAAGAGGAAGTTGCTTTGAGCGTGCACTTTTACTTATATTCTCATATTTTCTCTGTCTTTTCTTAAACAATTTCACAATAATACTTATAAATGTGTGATAATACTAATAAATTTGCTTTTATTTATATATACATTACTAATGGAGAAGAAGCATATGGGGAATAATTTTCATTTCAAAGGTTCAAACAAAAATTTCAAATGGTAACTGTCCTTTCCTAGATACTGACAGAAAGCAGGCACTGATTTAGTTGCTGATGTATTTTTACGTTGCCTGTCTGCCTGTGCAATCTGTTGCCTCTTGTTTCTAGTCTAGGTTTGAGCTCTTTAGCAACTGTTCTGGATAGTTAATATCTGTTCTCATAGTTAGGATCACCAGGTTGAGAGATAACACGAATTATACGAATCATCATTAATGGAGTAGGAAATTGATGTGGCTGAAAATTGAAATATACATTATGTGCAAATGACAAAAAGATTTTTGTCATTTTTCCAACAGAATAATATTTTCAGATAAGCTAAGCTGTTGATAAATGCATGTTTTCCTAGTTGGGAGCTGCATTTCTTATGCCAAAACTGAGAACCATCTTTATTTAGTAACACTCCTAAGGAGCCTGTGCAAAGCTTAGCAATAATGCAATAAATCAAACAGTCTTGTTACATCATGTAGTCTTCACAAGTTAGATGACTATTTAATCTTTGCAAAATCCCTGTCTTTTACACCAAAAAATGAAAAGAAAAGAAAAAAAAAGGTAAATCTTGAAATCTTGAACTAGATTTTTGTTCTGTTTTCAGAGTAAATAGTCTGCCTGTTTATCATGCACAAGTCCTGCCACCCTATTAGACCTATTTAGGTTTAGAACTGGGGTGTTTCTAGGTAAATAGGCCCAACCTACTAGTTTTCATGACTGATGCATCCACTTTGGGAATATGATACAGACTAGTGCCAAGACAGTTTAACCTAATGTGTCAAATGTATTTGAATTGTTCTCATAAGCATGTTGAGATGCTGTAGACACATTTGTTCCTTATGTTCACTTATTTGAAGATTAATCTTGATTTAGGAGACGTTGTACTTCACTGCTTGGCAGGGTGTCAGTTCTGTGAAGGCACTGGAAGATTAGGGTATTTAGTGATGGAGGAAGCAAAAGCAGTTTAGTCAAGAGTTCAGCAGTTATAGATTTATAAATACTGGCATAACAGAAGTGAAAACAGTGAATATAGGTTTTATTTTTTTCTAAATTGATGTTTTTTTTCATACCGACATGGAAGGAAAGGATTCTAGTCTTCATTTCTGGTTAAAGATCTTCACAGTAGTTTCTCCTGAAGGCATTTTAGATTATTCTACAGCTAAATAACATAAAACTTTTCTGAGTAATTTTCAGTACTGCTTGATAGAGAGTTTAAGCAAACATTTTCAGTTAGGTGATAGTATGTAGACGAATCTTTTCAAAAAGGAGGCTTTGAATTTAAAAATATATATTAAACTTGTATTATTTGCTATGTATTTGTTTTGCAAGACAAACTGTTTTCAGATAAATTTTCATCATTTGAATTTCTTTTCATTTTTTCATTGATATCCACAGTGCAGCACCCTTGAGAGTGTCACGCAGTTACTTGCTTTTGAATCAAATTTATAAGCAGGCCTAAATACCAAACTTATTGTTGGGCAGTGAGCATATTCTTAAGCAGCAATAACATGATAATTCCATGGTTAATGTTTATCCCACACTTGACAGAAAGCATTGCAACTGTTCTTAAGAGGTTGTATTGTTTTCTTCAGGTTTTTTGAAAATATTTAAGCTACCATAAAGTCAAATTATATATGGCAGGTACTACCAAGACTGCTGCCCTCCACAAGCTCTGCCTAAAGCTGCCACTTTTGCACAGTACAATATATACATGGTTCATGTCTGGAAGCAGAAAAGACTCGACTCAGCTTTAATGCTGTGCTAATTCTAGTTCCAGCCCCAGGCCGACAACGGCTGGCCAGGGAAGCTCTCTGCAGCAACTCCTTCATGAATGCAGGGGTCCCAAGCCATAGCCTAGTCAGTGAATATACAACTTCTACAACACCATGCCAGCTTTTTAAAATAGCTTCTGTTATCTAGTTGCTTGTAGTAAAACCCACATCATTAAAAAAAAAAAATCACCATTTCTTGTGTCTGACTGTTCTCGGTTAACCCAGAAAGCAAGTTTGTGTGCTGTTTGGCTGAACTACTTTGTCTGTCAGTTTACAGTGTATTTATACTTTTCCAGTAGGAGAAAGGACTAGTTTTAAGACCTTTAAGGTTTTTAAGTTTGAGACCAGAAATTTGGCAGAATGCTATTAGTTTCAGCTAAAATTGCAGCTGATGCTGATCTGTTCTACCACATTTGTAACTTTCTCCCTGGTGTACAAGTTTATGAAGACTTGTAAGTATGATGTTTCTAGGTCTAGAGAAAACTTGCTGGGACTATTTCTCTTTTAGACATCATTCTATACCTGCATGGTAGCTCACGTCTCTGATCTGTTGTTCTCTCCTTGTGGCAGCTGAGCTATTACATCAAATTGAGTTTTAAACATCATCAGTGTAGTTAATTGTTTAGATTGCTCAGACATGCTAATTTATCTATTTATATAACAAACTGGAAGGCAAATACATCCGGGTCATAAGTAGTGATCAAACTTATCGAGCCCTGGGCGATTTAGTGCCAATGCATGTGGTCCTGTCTTTGGGGTGTCAAAGAATTCAGCTCTAGTAGTGTGAAAGTTGCTAAGAGCCAGAGAGAAGTCATGATCAGGCACCTTGAGGGCCTTTCTTATGCCGTTAGGTGCAGTGGCTTTGAGCTTGTTCAACTCACTGCTAACATTGATGAGAAGCCTTCAGGGCTCTGTTGAGCAGGTGCCACCTTGGGGGTGAGCTGAAAACACAGGTGAAAAAGTCAAGCAGGACTCCACGCTCTCAATGTGGATTTTCTGCTACCATGAAAGTAAATTATTATTATTTTTTTAAGGCGTCTTCATATTTGTTAGTGTGTTCCAGAGCTCTACTCTGGCTGTTGTCACATGTGACTAAAGAGGACTGTCATACAGGACCACAACTCTGCCTTTGTGTCTGTAGCTGTGTTTGTGCTCTTCATAGCTTTCTGTTTCTGCACAGCAAACAGAGAGCTGGTGTCACTGCTCTGTCCAGCTTTCTAGCAAGTTTGGCAACTCCATTCAACGTACTTATTTTGACTTGGCACCAAATTTCACCTTATTTTATCTGAGAAGCTTTTTGAGGAGTTTTCCCTCCTGCCTTTCTTGGCTCCTTGATATACAGACAAGATACCATATCACACTCTTTCACATTTTTCCACAGAAGACTCACTGATGATGAAGAATTATAAGTTGTCTCCAAAAAATTTTAATTGTGTATTTTTGCAACTTTCTTCACAGCAGATAAGTGACATAGGAGCATATAGACAGAACAGCAATACAAATATGAATGTTAGTGAGCACAATGCAAACTTAAAATGTTTTTCAATTTCAGAGTATAATCCTATTCTATGAGATGATTCCTAATTGGCAGTACTGATTAGCTTTCTTTTATTGTTATTATTTTCATAAGAGGCGAAGCACATGGAATAGGATAAATTAGTAGCTTGGGAGGATGGGAAGGAGTGCTGTTGAAATGTTAAACTGTTGTTGGAGCGAGGCAGGCTCATTTTGCCATAATTACCCCATTGACCCACAAATGAACTTTACTTTTCAAAGAAACAATTTTGGAATGTTTCCTGGAGAACATTGTGCTGTTGATGTGTGAGCATATAGTGCAAGATGCTAAAGATATATCAAAACTTGTGGCTAAGTATTAGCACAGTGATTAATGCAACTGCCTAGCCCTGCTACACAGGCGCTTTGTAGTGCAGCATGACTTTTCTAGGAGTGCTTTTTTCCTGAACCACTCCCATCCGAGGAGCTGTGTGATGTTCAAAGATATCATTATTTCTGGATTTTTAAAATATAGTCTTTAGTGAGTATGAAAACCTGATCCTGAATAGTACTTTAGTTAATGGGGAGTCAGCACCTTAAATGGGACCAGAAGTCTTTTTAAAAAATAACAGTGAGATGGTGGTGTGGGTTTCGTTTTGCTCTATTTGTTTTATTAATCATGTAGCTGAAGACTTCTTTCTCCCATTTCTTTTAAAGCCATGGACCCAATTGCCTTTGCTGGCACTTGATCCAGAAGTGAGCAGAGGGAGAACAGTCTTGTATTACTCAGCATCTAAGCCTGACTTTTTCACCTTTGTGAGCCACTACAAACTAGGATACCAAAACTTGATCACTTAATGATTTTCTAGTCTACAGATCTCTGGTAAGGATGGGCTAAATGCCCTGAAGCTTGAATTTTTTTATTATCTAGTTCTTTTCATTACATTCTTAATAATTCTGAAGATTTGATTTGCTGTGGCTACTCAGATTTCCATCTATATGTTGAGCAATTAAGTCTTTCAAAAACTATCTCTGGCAAAATAATAATCCTGATAATTCAAAGATGAGTAATATTTGATTGATAAATTAAATTGTATTGTAATATAATCTAAAATAATCTAACACAGTGATAGTTAATTAAATGGAAAAAATCTTAATATGCTAATGGCCTAATTCAGGAATTAATTGCTAAACTTTTGCCTTTAACAATTCAGATTCCTTTCTTTTTGACGTGATTTTAATAAGGTAGCTGTAGACATTCTTAATGCTTACGGTGGCATTTTTTGTTGAACAAACTTGTAGAATTTATCACACATATAAATATTGTTCTGTGTGGAAGATGGCAAAAGGAAAAAGTGTTTCCAAATTACTGAAGGCTCATCTTGAAAACACTTCTGAGCTTTCAGTTTTGTTAATTATATTTTCCTCAGAGCTTAAAGAATAATATCTTTCTACAGACAAATACTCTTCTTCAGAAAATGCAGCTCTCAGGTAACTTTTTTTTCAGTTCCTTGCCTGCATAATTAGAACACAAACTCGAGACCTTTTTCTCAACATTTCCATCGTCTATTTCTCATTATGCTTCTTGATGAGATTTTTAGGCTTCACAGAACACCGTCTAGGCAGCTAATCCGATGCAGTGCTAAGATCACAGCACTTCTTGTGTAATTCTTATTAGGTTAATCAAGAAACTTACTGAAGCAGGAGGTTTTTTAAGGCCTGCCAAATTTGAGACCATAGATCAAAGTTCATAGCCCTCTGACCCTTTTGCCCTAACTTGCCTCAGCAAAGGCTACATGAATGGCCTTATTGTGAATATGGCAATGTCCGAGAGCCTGTACATTTGCAATTGTTTAGGCTTAGGAGAGGCATTGTGTTGTGACTGATGAAATGCATTTTCTTCTCTTTCTGAAGTGTAAAGGTTTTCACCTCCATTGCCTATACAAGTGCTCCGGTGAGCACAATAGCAGTTAGGTTATCCTTGTTCCTGTCAGACTGAGCGCCCAGTTTTATGACTGAGTGTAATTAAATGGCTCAGAAGCCAACATTAGGAAAACAGCAGTGAAGAACAGGGGAAAAGCTTAATTTCCATATGGTCAGCCAAGCAAGAACAACACCAGCATTGTGATCTGGAGTAGACAGTTTAAGCACTATTAAAGAGTCGTCTATTCTTTATGTTGTCTCTTGAATGCCACTGCGCTTCTTTTGATTACCCTTCTTCATGGTCAAAATCTCTTCTTAAACCAAATGCTTTTTGCATGGCATGACTTCTTGGGTGTTATTAATATAATAGCAAGGATTATTTGGAATAATAACACTGAATTTAACAATGGAAATAAAATATTTAATTAAATTAAGTTTGACCCAGAATGGTTGCTGAAATTTTAATAAGGTTGCCTTAATAATATTCTGATTTACTACTTCCTTTATCAGGGGAAATTACAAAAGTGAGGTCACAGTAGGATTGGAGCTTTCAAGGAGCACGGGTTAGAAATGCTAATTGTGCTTCTAAAGAGGACCTGAAGTTCTTTTTGAAGTTCTTTGAGTAAATTAAATTGTGGTGGTTTTGTGGGGTTTTTTTTAAAACTTCTTGAATTAATTTCCCTAAAAATTAACTAGTGGTTCTTTAGATTTAGTAACTAGCCAGCCAGAACAGTTAAAAGGCCTTTGCAGCTCTGTATTCTCTAAATCTCCCACAAAAACTATTTAAGTACTCAAATATAAAAATGACATCTTGGTTTTAGATGTGCGTGTCATTTTTGCAGCTACTGTAATGCTGGATTGGTCACTCTTTCTCTGCTGGCTAACACTACTGCCAGTGCCAGTGGGAATTTCATTGTTTCCAACACAAGTGGTGGCTTTATGAGATGGGTAACCAGGGTCTGTGTTCTGGCATTATCAGAAGAACGCATTTTAAAGTTTCCAATTTATATGATTCAGAAATGAAGGAGTAGTGTGTGTGTATGTGAGCAACATAGGTTTGGTTGGTTGGCTGGGTTTGGTTTTTTTTGAGATATATGTCTCATTGAATTGAAAGCAAATGCTTAGAAACAACACTTATTTTAAGAGCAGTTAACTTGAAAGTCAATGCCAGTATAGTGGTTAAATGATCAGATATTTCTGAGCACACCCTTACAATCTTTACTTAGTAGAGCATATGAGTGTAGTACCAGCAATTACATGTTTATTAAAATAAAGCAAGAAATGTTCGGATCACCAATTTACTAATTAGAATGCCGATTGATTAAAGCGGGATGTTCATTTGCAAAGCAAACAAAGAAGTTTGGGTCATTATGGTTTTCCCCCTTATTGCAGGAAAGCATTGAAAATCTGAAAGGCAGTTCTTCACTTAATAAGAGTATTCAATTCTTTAATCTTTGAATCTATAGAAAGTCACTGTATCTCCTGCAGAAAGTTCTCAAGATAAATACCCAATGGTATATTTTGGATGAATCGGGCTGCACTCTGCTGCGTTTTAAACAAAGCAAAAGGCAAAAGCAATAAAAAGAACATCTTTGAGGGGGTTTGAATTTCTTCTGTCCAATTCCACCTTGACTACAGCTTAATTTTAAAATGCATCCTTTTTGTCTGCCACAGACAAATCAGTTTCCTCTCTGTGTGTAAAACAGAAGTGTCAGTTTTGTTAGATCCTTAGATAGTGAACATTAAGATGCATTAATATTAGATGAGGCAAAGTTTAATCTAGTGAACTGTGTTAATGAGAGAGCAGTGGTGACTGATCTGACACAAGTGTGTGCTGTGTCAGCTTGGGAAGGAGTGTGTGTGTAGAAAAGAATATTGTCATCAATCTCTGCAAAATAATGCAGAGCATTGCTTTATTTATGGCTTGAAAAACTGACAGAGACAGTTAAATCTTTGTGTCAGTCAAGTTCTGATCTAAAACTCGGGCTGTCAGTATTCAAGGACTCAATTATGTTATGACCTTTCATCTTTTTCCTCTTTGCAGCACACATAGTGCCCAGGCTCCTCTTAATTATTTTTTTTTCTTAATCTTTCCTTGGGCTCTTTTCTTGAAATAAAAGCAGGGAGGGGAAAATCTCTTTCCAGGAACTTAATTTTTTTTTTTTTTTTTTAATTATTACATCATTATAATTTTCACAGTTATGACTTCATGGTGTTTCTTCCTGGCATATTGGCACTTGCCTAGCCAGTGGAGCCAAATGGGATTTACCAATTTACTTCTGGAAAGTAAATGGCTTAATGTTCCTCCCTGGTTATCAACCCTTTCAGCTGATGGGATATATGCTCTGCCTTCTGTCTGCTTAGTGCCCTGTAGATAAATTTGTACAGAATTTCTTTAGCTGTCAGAGTGATGGATGGGTGGTACAGTGGAGCCTGCTCAGCCAGAGCAAGTGGCTGCCTTTGCCATCCATCACTCTTCTTGCTGTCAGCCCCCTCATCAGGACTTCAGAGCAGGTTCAGACTTTGTCTAGGTCACAGTGCCACAGAAAAACAATTAGTTTGTCAAGGATATACATATTTTAGCACGAGGATATTTGACATCTGAAATGATGTTGTGTTTTATGTTCGATAAATCAGATTTTTGCTTTGTTTCGAAGGAGGGGCTCTGGGTTTAGGGGAGAGTAAGTGTGTCACACTGTGATTCTTGTAGTTACGATTGTTAATGGTAGGAAATATAAGTGCATTGCACGTTAGAAAAAAAGAAAATGGAAAAGAAGAATTTGATACCTGAGCACTGGACGCAAATATATATTTTTAAAGGGATGTTAAAAACATCTCTGGCCTTTTAAAGGATTTAGGGGATTTTCCTACTAGTAATTTTTAGTAACTCTTGTTGTCTTTGGGCTTTAGATCATTCTCTGGCTTGAATTGTTGGCTCTTTTGACTCACCAACTATTGAAGTATTTCTTCTTACTTGTGTTATATTTCACTAAGACTTGTATTTCCCTGTATGTCATTACATTTCATGTGTTCAGCTGGTAACTTAAGTTTCTAATCTTAAACACCAGTGAAGATTTTTAATTCAGAACAGTCCTTAACTCTTGCGCAGGAACTTTTTTTTTTTTTTTCTTCCCATTTAGAGGTGTTGGGGAAGAGAAATGAGAGATGCCTAGGCTGATAATTCATTTAGATGGCAGTGAAACAAGGTTAGCCATTTGAAAGCTTGTTGTCCTCCAGCGGTTATTACTGTTCTGTGAGGGACTTTTCCACAGCTCATCAATGAGGACTCGCAGATCTGCTCAGGTTCTGCTGGGGACAGTTCAGCTACCGTTTGCTGAACATGTGGCTTCTCTCTGGAGGCATCTGGCTGTTGTGTCTCCTGCTGGAGAATACCTGAAGCATGGGCTCATGCTGAGAAGGAGAAACACTTTTGCAAAGAAGGCTATATCAGTATTACAAATCTGCTTCTTGTGCATTAATCACTTCAACAAAAGATGGTAACTGTAGTAGAGCCCAGGTCTGGGGTTGTTAAAGTGGTTACATGTGCTCAATACCACCCTTGACTGTACTGTGAGGTAAGGGACACCAGATTACACGTGCTTCCTAACACTGGTGTGACAGGCTAACAGCGCTGATCCACGTGGTAGCTTGAGTAGGCTTTCTCTGAGGGCTCTATGCACCTTGCTGGTCCTGACACAGCACTAGTGACCTGAAACAGTAGGCAAGTCTTTGTTCTTCTGTCTCCACAATTATCATTCAGAAATAGGTACGATAGCACTGACTGTTAGTAATCTGAACAATCTACTTGTGCTTGCCCGTATAAACCAATAACCTATGAGGTGTACTGTGGTACTGAAGCATCAACATCATTTTCGAAAAGCAAATTGGTGGTATTTAGCATTTCAATGCCTGAAGAAGGTGTCGCAATATTTTGCAAATTAAACGACCTTGCAAATAACTGTAATGTTTGGTGCTTAAGTGGAAAAGATACTTAAAATCATAACCTCCTTTCTTTGCAGCTTGTGCTGCATGCTAAAACTCTGTGGAGACAAAATAACTATGTCCTGGATATGCTGGGCCAAGCCTGGAAATAACTCATCTCCTTGTTCACCAATATTTGCATTATTTGTCACCAGCTACTCTGTGTCAGTCTGAGCAACTGTGGTTACAGGATTGTTTTCTTAGAAGACTGCTACATATTTACGTTTGTGAGGAGGATTCTTGCTTGGAGCTGTTAGCAGTGGATCAGCAGAAAAAATAAATCTTTGCTAAATTTGTGTTTTTCACATTTCAAGTGATCAATTACATTTATCAAGTTTCTGGATAAGTGCAGATTATCTTCAGCTCGGTTAAATTTTAATGCTTCTCCTCCATATGTAGGGCAGAAGCTATTTTTGCATGAATGCTGTGCAGACACCATTCTTGATGGCTGCGAGAAAGATGGCATAGCTCAGGCTATGTAGACATATTTAGAAGGAATTAAGCTTTTTCCACATATCTGTATTTTAATAACATGGCTTTTTTTTTTTTGTCAGTGTTTGCACTGTGGAATAAATCAGAAATAGTCACTACAGCTGAAGGCAACATAGGCTCGAGCAACAGTGTGTGTTTCCTAATCCTCTTCCAAAACCTTCTTAAACAACTGTTAGCTACATTATCGTGTTCAAACCTGTTCTCCTGCTCTATTTGATTTGTTATTGTGCTGTGTCTCATATGATGCATTTAATCACAAGGTCTTTGTGACATGACCTTCGTTTGCCATAGATCTAGAAACACAATATACAAGTATAATATACACATTATTTATTTTAAGGAAAGAAGAAATTTGGCAGCTGGCTAGGAAAAGATGGAATTTCTGATTATTAGGACAACAACAGTAAGGGCAGATTTTCATTACTAAGCAAGCATATAGACATTTCTGTCAACATGCCCCTTAACAAGATAGTTCGTCATGCTAATTTGGTGCGAGAAGAGTGTATTACGCCTAAGTGGAAGTTTGGGAAGAAATTTAACCTGTTCCTGGTTTATTGAGGGAGAGAAAATGAGACTACAATTCCAAAATAAATTAATAACTAAAAAAATCTGGTAGTGGGGAGAAGTTAATT
>JAOXNG010000057.1:32140717-32170622 GCA_028566535.1 Scolopax minor
TCTGCACTAAAAGTGACATGCTAAAAATTCGTAATGTAATCAGCCACTCATGTTTATATAGCATTCCTGAAAACATCCTGTTGTTGCTTATTTATGAATGTTAATTTAAGAACTTTTGGTCTGATTGCCTTCAACACTTCTTTTTGTCAAATCAATTAAAGCTTTTGAGGTTTGGTTGCTTTATTTGTATGTCATAACCTAATTCTTCATATACAATAAAAAATATTGTATATGTATGTAGATAGTACAAAAGTAATACAGTATATGTAATCTGTATGGTAGACTTACAAATTTAAATGCTCAAAAATGAGTAATGCTTCTCATAGTTCCAAGTAAATTCAAACACCTGGGTTAGAAAACATCAAGATTAAAATTCCTACATTCAGGGATGCATCTAGGATTTTCAGAATGGTTTAACCAGGTAAACTGTCTTAGCTTAAGTTGAAATGTATCATAACCAGGGCCTAAACCACTATGTAGTTTTGAAAATCCAAACAGGTACTGATCTGTATTTTTGGATATCTGTATAGTTTCAAAAGTAACTATGGTAGGTGGGAAGCCTGTATTTAACTGGAAGTTGGTGAGATTTAGCCATTAGTGATTTTGTATTAGTATTAAGTATTAAATACACATGAAAAAAAAAAAGAAATTGTTCTGAAGTACTGGGTCACTTGTCAGAAAAATGGGTTTTGATTAGATGTTTAGGGGATATTTTCTAGAACCCAAACCTGAAAAAAGCTAATTGGTATGACTCAAAGTATATAAGGTTTTAAGTTCTTCACAGAAGTGAGGCACATTAATGCAAATATCAGGCATATGAAGTTCTTAAGAAGATTAAAAAAAAAAAAAAACAGGGTTTTTTTTTTTGCTTTTGAAATATTAATCTAAATCCAAATTTTTTTTCCCATGAATTTCCCTCTTTTGCAGTACCAAGCCAAGTCTTTACTCTTTGAAGATATCAATAAAACCACCTCAAAGTACCTCTGCCTCACACAATGTTATTTTCAGGAATTGCTTAAAGGTAAACAGTAATAAAACTTGATGTTATAAGGTGAGTAATTAAGAAATGAGACAAATTAATGTGCTGTCCATGAAATTATTGTTGTGATAATTGTTTTCTTTGTAATTATATCTAGTTTAATTTGACAATAATACTTAGAAGCTGTGGCTTTTAAACTGTCCTTTGTTTGGAGGAAAACTCTAATTTGTTTGGTAAGATTCATTTGCATCTATGCTTTTCTAGGGATTTTTTGCTAAACCTTGCACAAACCACTGACTTGTGCAATTAGATACATCAACATGGAAGGTAACATGCTCCGTTTCAAAAGGAAGAATGGAGGACCAAGTTGAATGTGTACTGTTCCAAAATTAAGGGTTGCACAATGTATCTCACTGAATTATTATTGTAGTCTCAGCAACATTTGAGCTGTTCAGAATCCCTTGGAATGTAGGTGATTTCTGAGGTATGAACGGGGATAACTACTCTTTATTTTTTTATTATTAATGGGAAATGGTAAAAAGATGGTAAAAAAGAAATGTATGTGCTGCCACCTCCATGCTCTGAAGATTAAAGACCTCAAATATGGAGAAATTGATACTGTCGAGTCTCCTGTGCCAAAATTCCCTTTTTCTCCCACTAGTGTGCTTTGCTGCATATATTAACTTGTGAAAAATACTAAACCAAACGATATTCCTGCAAATATCAATTCACTCCGTAATTCAGCCTTGCAAAGGGATACATTCCAGTAGAAACCATTGTGCAAGTCTCAACCAAAAGAAACTGGAACCAGCAAAGGAGTTGTTCATGTTTAGACCAAATCTCTACTAGACTTTGAAACTAATATTGTAATGAAAATGTCTGGGCTGGACCTGGGAATTTCCTTTCAGAATTTATAGATTATGCAAAAAATCTTGCTTGACTTTACAGTGAGAAAAAAAACATAATGTCAAATTACAAGTAGAAATAGAGCATTGTTTAACACATTACATTAATGTTTGCCTTATGATTAATTGCCAACAAAACGGATCAGCATGTTTCAAAACTGAAAATCTGAAAAGGTTGATTTGTCTGGGATTGGAGGCTGCAATCTTCAGAAGTCACCAGACCTGGAAACAAAGATAATGATCCTTCTATTGCTGGATATTTTTTCCCATCTGTATACTTGTGGAAATTATCATTTTCAGAACAAATTTACAATTTAAAACTGGAAATTATAGTGTTTCTAATCAAACACTTAAAATTCTCTATGGCAAATTGTTATTGTATTTAAATTCATATAGTCATACCCATAAACATTAAGCTAATATTGCTTGGTTATAGAGAGCTAATGAATACAATCAATCCACTCAGTGGAAAATGTATAGGAAACATGTTCTACTAGCTTATGTGACTTTCAAGTGTTTTCACTAGTCTGCTTAAGGGTCATTTCTCTTTCCATATGTGCATAAAATGTGATTATTTTCCTTATATACAATTTGGTTTGGGTAAATGAGATTTGTTTTCCAACTAATCTAATTTTAAATCATCTTTGTTTTCTAGAACTTCCTAAAAATAGCTGATTTTTAGATCATTGCTGTTTACATTCATATGACAAAAACATTTAAAAGTTATTGACAGAAAGTGGAACACAACTCACTGGATTTTGCTGCATTGTTCAAAAAGCCTTGTTGCAGTTTTTGCTTCTTGTGTAGTGGATCTGTAGCATAGCAAGAGAAGGAAACATAAGTAATATCTTTGTTAGATCTTTTTCACATAATCTTGTACACATGATGCAGTTGATAAGTGTGATGAATACACAGGCACCCTTGTTTACACAATGAAGCTTTTTATATTGTACAATTTATAGTTCTGTTGATCCAGTTCATTGCAGCTTTTTGACTCCCCAAACTAATATTTGGGTTCAAATGTTCACTGTGATGTCAAGGTCTGATATTTTTTCTCTTAATTTGATTGATCTTTCTAAGCCAAGCATTCCATAAATTAGTTATAGTAAGAAGGCTTATTGTGGAGTGTGGTACAATTGGCAACTCATTGTTGATGTAGGAGATTTATGTTGGCCTTATAGTAATAGTTTCTTATAATTGGAAACATACGCGATTTCTAGTGTCTAGACTTGGGAACTTTCCCAGGAAGGAGTTCCAGGTGGTTATCAAAGCATAATAGGCCAAATGGCTACCACTTCAAGGCTGCAGACATGGGAAATATGTAAATGTTGCTCACAAATTTAATTATTTCATAAATTTTAGTTTATAAATTACAACATACCCATTTTCATCTAATGGTTTGACCAGCTGATTTTTTTTTTATATATTCATGTAGAATCAATGCTTAAAACTTGAAATTTGCTTTCCCTTGATTGCTCCCTGAGCTGAAAACATGTAAAATACAGACATGAAAAGTTCTTGGTATGTCTGGATGTCAAAAAGCTTCTAATTATGTCATATGCCTAATTTAGTTGCACTAATGTATAAATGCTTACCTTGAAATAGCAAATAGTTACATATTAATTTTTATTAAATTATGTGAAATTTGCCCTGGTATAGCTAAGGTGCATGGCACCTTGAGTTTCGTCTTCATTTGCTAATAGGAATTTCTGGAAGGACCTCAGAAAGGAAACAGGTCTGGAAGTTGTACAGCCTACAAAAGCATCTGGAGATCTGATATTGTCCTGATCCCAGTTTGCCTTGAACAATCTCTGCACGTTAAAGCATCCCTGGAGAAGGAAAACACAGTTGGCTGTCCCAGCATGAATACTTGCAAATATTGTTTTGGGAGCTGCACAGCCTGTGACTCACAATTAATATTTTCAGCTCTGATTCTGACTGTACCATAGGAAATAAGAAAGAAAATCAGTAAGTTGCTGGGGCCTAACACGGTGTGACTTGATTATTGTGGCTTACACAGAAGAGCTGCAGTAGGAAATATGAAAAGTCTTCTCAATTCAGTTTTCATGTGCCAGATGGTTGTTTCTTGTTCTTGTATTTTTTTTTAATCCTACCTGTTAAGATAGCAAAGAATGACATACGTTATCTGGCTCTGCAGCCAAGTGTGTGGTCCAAATTATTTTCACAGAATGCCTGACAAAGTCTGCTTGCTTGCTTGCCTGCCTCAATCATTTTTCTCAACTAATTAGAAAAGTCTGCCAAGCATTGTTGGGCTAAGGCACTAATTATTCTCAAACAAATGTTTCAATTTTACACAAGTTAGAAAGTGTCTCTGTTTTAAATGACTACATGCCAAGATGCCAGAGTAGTCAGACCAGTTTTGTTCATCAATATGTGGAGAATTCCCAGAAGACCAAAAAGGTAAAACCATTTAAAAGCAAATGACCGTCTGGAGTCTTAGGTGCTCTTTTAGGAAATAATGCTGCAATACCTCCTGTTGTATACATTAGGTTTTAATGAGACATAGAGGGTCTATTTTCCTTCTGGAAATGTTATTTCTTGTGATATTCCTGACTGTGCTGGTCCTCAGATTCTCTTGGGCTTGGCTGTGAATTAAAGGAAGTTGTGTTATTAGTCACACAAGACCAGCCTATCTAATCCTTTCTCAAGTTTTGCAGCCTGCTCATCACCACCCTTATTTGAGCATTAAAGAAGTTGGTCTCTGATGTCAATGACACTGAAAAATCTTTCCTTGTAAAACTTCCAATTGACTTTGGCAATCAGAAGAACCTTGATTATTTTAAAGAATATTTACTGCTCATTTTCCAAGCAATGGTTCTATACCCAGACCTGAACTCCACACTTCTCTACTTAGAAGTAGTTGTGAGCTTTCAAGATGGTGTCATCCCACCTCTTATCCTGAAATGTGGAATCTGATGCCTAGATACTTTCTATCATTAATTGCTTGTTGCCCTTATCTTCACCCACTGGTTTAATTGCTATCTGTCTGCATAGTGTGTGCTGTGTGTGGTTTCTTTCCCATGAATTTTGAAAAATTATTTGTAAAGTGGAGATACACTACATGGGAAAATCTACTTCTAGTCTGAAGAGTTAGCTATGGACAGTGCTGGCAGCTCCTGGAAATAGCTGCGTTGCAGCGGTGCGTGCAGACAGATGATCTCAAGTGAAGACATTGCAAATAAAACATTCCTGGTTCTCAAGTATGATGTAAGGCAGCAAAAGATGAACGAGCTGTGAATCCCAGGGTGTTCCTCAAAGTTCAATCCATAGTCATCTCCCACACAGCAAAGAAAGTTTTAAGATAATAGTGCTATACGTTTCGAAAGACTTTTATTTTTCTCTTTTGTCGTTCTTTTCCTCCTCCTGCATTCAGTACGTTGTTATTTGCTAGATAATTAACCTGCTGATTTTGAGGTGCTGACTGTCCTTGATGCTTCATCTTACTTGTAATGCCAATTATTTTAAATAGGAAATACACAATAAATATAATGGACTTTTGGTAGGCTGCCTTTGCTTTTTTGACATCTGAATGTCTCCACAGATTCCTCTTCTGAGGATTGGAGCAAAAGGCAGGATCTGGATTTGTTCAAGCTGATGTTTGTACTCCACGACCAGGAAGGACCTGGTGGCAGTAAGGACACCAGGATACCTAGTCATGCAAGGATTGGTGAGAAGTCCAGTATCCTCCTAGTGATGCAATACCTTCATGCCATGGAAGGACCACCCTGCAGGCGTGTAAACTTCCCAGGTCCTCATTCTTCCATTTTAAGCATGTTTTGCACAAAAACACTACCAAGCATTGTGAGATAGGAGGTCCCATCCTGTATATCAGTTTCATCGTGTTCATTCTTCAAATATATTTTGTGCATCCTCTATCCATATTTAGGAACTGATATAAATTCAAAAGGGGAGGCTAAATTTTAATGTAGTACTTTTCTCATAATGAGTCATTTTTCATATATTAACAAAGTGGAATACCCTGAAATCAGCTCTCATTACAAATGAAATATTAGGTGGAGCCTGTTATGTTCCCTCATAAGCAAAAGAGATTTTCTGGGACTGATTCCGCTGTCACTGACATTTTGGCATATTTAGGCTAAGTCCAAAATTTAGTTCCTGTACTTACCACAAGTCCTTCTCATTTCATGAAAATTTCCTAAATGATTTTGATTATTTTTTTTTAATGTAAAATTGAGTTTTATGGATGCTCCTCAGAGCATGGTAAGTTTGGCTGAGTGGTTTTGTGCTATAAAAACTTTTTTACATTGAAGCTTGTTGGTTTTATGAACAACCACAGTTTCTCTGACTGAAAAACTATACTTTCCATCCAAAAACACCTCCTGTTTTGTATATCTACACATGTGAGTTTGCAGGAGTGCGATGGGAATCCAGTGGGAGTAGAATTCCATTGTAGCTACGTAAGTGTTCCATTGTTTTAAATCAAGCAAATTTTATGACATAGAACCTATTGTTCTTTCTCATGATTCGTTGCTACAATTATACTTGATAAAGTATAAACTTAATTGTACTTTATTTTATAACTTTCTCTATTTGGAAGAACTCCTTTGAAATTATTGTCTGATTATTTTATTTTTTCCATGTAGAAAGTTAAAATGTGTGCAGTTGAAATAATTTGGAGGAGGTTTCCAAGTTTGTAATGTTTTCTTCAAATTAAGGTTCTTGAATTGTGCTCTCAGAATCTTCATACTTTCCCCCTTCTGCACCGATTATGTCACCATAAACAAGTTCCAACTGTGAACTGATTTAATATGGCTCATCATTTATATCTGAGCTATTTTTCTTTTCTCCTTAATGCAAACTAAAGGATGTCCTGATTGAAAGTAAGGGGCTGGGCCCTTGGTTTGTTTTAATATTAAGCAGGAAATGTATCAGCCTTGTTGAAGAAACTAGTAAATTGTTCTTGCTATGGTATTTGGGAGGGCGATGAAGGATCCTCTCAAGGGTCTCACTCTTCAATTGTTTCTCAGTGCATCGGTAAAGCCTGTGTATTGCATAAAGCAATTTCCACATGAGAAATGAGTGGTCTTTTACAGAGGTTAGCCATAAACTCATTCTAAGGAGCAGGAGGAAAATGAAGGTGAAATTTAACTTGTCAGGTACATGATTGCACATGATACTAATCTAATCACGCTCCTTGTGATGGAAAAAAGGGGAGACACAGAGGAGATTCAGTGTTCCAGAAAGAGACACTAGCATTGTACAAGCAGCGGGGATAATTCTTTCTGTTCTCTGTTATATTGGCATTGATGCTGTTGTGCTTGGCAGAAAACATTCAACCTAAAAGGTGGTAAAGTTTATAGCTCTTCACATGGTGTCGCTATGTTGTGTAACCTAGTAGGGCACAGCTCTGAAAAGTGAGTTCTTTGAAAAATCTCCTCAATAAATTTTATTTCATGATTGATCGAACTGCAAACATAAACTGTGTGTTTTAAGACAATGCTTTTGTCTTACAAAATTATAGTGTGGAAATGAAATTTACTGCTTGCTATAGGTGCTTTGTTGTACTCCAGTAATGGTCCTTCCTCTTTTTTTTTTTTCCTTTTTTTTTAAGTAGGAATGTTTCGGTCTCCCAGCCTGACAAAAAAAAGTCAGTCTGATGCACAGGGTTTCAGCTGAAAATGGATTTGGTTGCAATATATAATTGAGCAGTGGAGAGTAAGAGACGTTTTAAATTATGGAGTTGATTTTAAAAGTTGACACTGGTATTAAATGTTCTATATTTGGAGTTCCTGCTTTGGTAGCTAAAATGCACATTTATAGATAGAAATAGTGATCTGAATTCCCCTTGTGGGTTTGGCAGATATATTTGAAAGTTGTTTCATTTTTGTGTGTAATTTTTTTTTGGCAAGAACTTGTGCCAAGGGGTGGTGAAAAGGTCAATTTGACTATGTTTGTAGGTGCTGACAAGTTTTCTGAGATTTAATTCAGCTTGTTCAAAAATTGCATGGCAGTGTTTTTTAAGATTTGCTGTTGTCAAAGGTTTACATTTTAACTTGTATGTATTTACCATTGCTTCTGTGACAGATATGTGCTTTATTAATGCAAAGCATGTTGCAGTTAGACAATAGCTAGTTAAATCTGAGATTTCAAAAATTCAATCACCACCATATTTTATAAAAATATGCATTCTGTGGTTTTTACAAGTCATAAGAGCCAGCTTTACACTTTTACTGATTAATCCATTTAGTAAGTTAACTACTTTTTGGAATTCTTTTAAAAAATGTGAATTTGATATTTAATGATAGTTCAAAAATTTATGGTTTTCAGGTGTTTAAAAAAGAGCTGTTTGCAATGTAGGAAAAGTTATTGTATAAATTCAGGTTATTTCCAAATAAGTTCAAATGTACATGGTTCAAAGCAAATTGCAAAAAAAATTAATTTACATCTGAGCTAAAGAGTTAACTTTTTCAGCTGTGATTAGTTCCCATGCCTTGAGGCCATGTGGACTATCACCAGCATGGCTTTATTTGCTGTGAAGGTCCTAAAGGAAGGGTGAGCAAAGAAGCAGAATGAGAGTTTTCCTCACTCTGGCTTCTCTTTTCTCAGCTGCTGTTTGGAGGTATCAGTGCCTTTGTTGTGTGGAATGCTAACATTTTTCAGACATTATACTGCTGAAGCAAATAGCTGTAGTAGCATGTTATCAGCCAGATCTTCTCTTAGCTATGTTGCATTGATACTGAAGTCATATAAAGACTAGTGTCAGGGAGAGGCGATGCCTGTACAGAGCAGCCTTGCTGCTTTCCCAAAGGCACTCCCTTACTCAGCACAGCCAGTTTAAGAAGACCATGGGTGGAGCATTGCAACTTCAACATCTTTGTCATTTAAATGCCCTCTTCTCATGAAGTTCAGTCAGACATTTGTCTGATATAAAATGACTTGCAATGTGGAGCAATTAACATTTCTGTCAATATGTTATCCACAGCATTCTGAACTTCAGTAGCTTTAGCTTCAAATCTCTGCTTTTACCTTTCCTTTCTGAGCTAGCATCTCTTCATCTGGGATTAGAAGTATCGCTTGACCATGAATTGATCTAAACTAAAAACTTAGGTTAAGAACCATGCCAGTAGTAGTAAATGGTTACGCTGCAGGAATCGTAGCCAGTTAAAAATTGGAATTTCTGAAAGGGGGGCTACAGTCTTAATCTTAAACAGCTCTGGAAAAATTGCAGCCCTGATCTCCACAGGGAAGGAGGAGGGGGGAAGCATTGATTCAGAAAACATGTGCTGCACTCCACTGTATAAATCTGGATTTCAAAAATAAACTTTTTTAGCATGCTTGAAAGTTGTTGCTGACTACTGCCAACTAGAAAATTTAATAAAGAGTCTAACTTTGTGCAGCCCTAGCCAGCTCTGCAAACACATGCTTTCCCGCTGAGATCAGAATGACTATCTAGTGCAGTGTGCAAGAGCCAGACTGTACGAGCGAGCCTGTCTACATGCATCCTTCATCTGACTTCAGTTATTGTTATGATGGGCACAGTTCCATGGCTGTAATCATCGCAAAGAGTGTGTGTCCAAAGCTCTGCTCCAAACTCTATCATGCTGCTTACATTTTCAATTGTTTCAGCAAGGCCCTTTCATCTGCAAGCTTAGTCTATTTGGTAAATGGACACGTTTACCTTCTCAATTGTAAATCTTTTTATAGAAGATCTCTTGTGCGCTCCTCACTTATCTTCTAGTGTAGGATTTTATGTTTCCTGGAATTTAGCCCTAGACGTTTTTGAAACTGCCTCTTAATAAAAAGAGAGAAAATTAACAGATTGTGTGAAAAGTCACGTAATTTTCATTATTTCTCTTTGAGAAGCTTTTTCGAATCTAAATTTAGATATTTGAATCAGTATAGATAGGGTAGATGGGGAAGTGAGTTGAGAACATATTTCTGTTTTCAGTCGAGGATCCAGCTTTTGTCAAGTGATATGTGGTGATGAGAGAGGACTGAGTTTGTGAGCGCAGCACATCAGGCTGTGTGTTAGTTTGTGTTTTCAGCCTAGACCTTTATTCTTCTCCCAGAAAGGGCTCAGAGTATAGAGAAATGAGTTTGCTTGGCTTGTTTTGGGAAGATTGAAACTTACGTAATGCTGAGCAGTGCTAATGCAGAGACCTGTTGAACCATGTCCAATTCTGTTTAGCCAGTTACACTGGGAGTGGGGGAAGTCCATAAATAAAGGAAGGAACCATTTATACCACAGCCATGTGAGCAGGCATTTAATAAAATACCATCTCTAGTTATATTCCTTCAAATAAACATTTCTTTCCAAAGTGGCAAACAGGAAGAACATGCTTTGTTTCTCACAAGCTGAACAGACTGAAATGTTGCCAACCTGTCAAAAACAGCTGAGGGAAAAGAAAGCATCTTCCCAAGATTTTGGTGTAATGGGGGCTAGGGAGCTCAGGGCATAGCAAGGAGAAGGGAAGTTCTTATGGCTTTGAAAAACTACGTGAGAAAGAATACCTTAAAATAGAGAGGCTATCAGTGATAGCATAGGATGGCAAGACCCATAAAATAGCATGCTTTGCAACTTATGATAGCTCTGCCAAGTCTTTGAATTTTCCAAATTAGAATGAATGGGATTGGGATTTTGGTCCTATTATTATTTATTTACTTATCAAAGTAAAAAAGAAAGAACTCCCAGCTTTCAAAAAAGGGCAACCATTCCTGTTTTGTTTTGTGGCCCCAATCCTTTCTTGTTCAGTGTGAAAGCAAGAGTCCAAAGGGTGAGATGATGTACAGATATTACTAAGGAAGAATATGTGTGGACGATTATTGCGTGAAGCAATTATTTTTCTGCTGTTAAAAGAAGAACCAATTCAGGCAGTACTTGTGTCTGGAGACATTCTTGACTTTTCTGCTGTTACTTATGGTGATCATATATCTCCTCAATACCCAGAACAAGTTCTTCTCATTGCCTGCATCTTGGAGTACAGGGCACAGTGCTATCTGTGTCCAATATATTGAGGCGTTTCTGTCTCAATTTTAAAAATCCCAGGTCTGATTACCTCACCCAAGCTCTACAACAAAGAATTGACTGTCTGTTCCAAGTTGTGCTATAGCTGGCTTTTATTGTCAGCCTGTAATGTCTTGTTTCTCTGGCATTTGGTCTCTACATTCACCATCCTGACTAATGCAGGGTAAATCTGGAGTCCCACTTTCATTAATCTCTTCTGATTATATTTGTTGTTCTAAAAGAAATGCCATTGTGACATTGGCTTAGTTAGCAAAGCAAATAATGTCTTTTCAAATGAGTGAAAAATTTATCATCTTTTATGTCCGATGACATGGCAAAATTAATAAATATATAATTGTTTTGGGTAGTGCTTTCCAGCAATGTTGCCTTTCTTGCTCTTTAACATGCAACATGATGTAATGTGTTTAAATTAAATTCTAGTAAACATTTGCACCTGTCATAAGAACCACCATTTGTTGTCACAACAATCAGAGTAGTTGAAGAAGCACTGAAGGAAGTCTTCACAGGATTGGTGTAGTGGGTAAGCTTGCATTGCAATTGCTCACTCCGAGCTTAAACTGAATAATTCAGTCTCTTCTATATAAATTTCTAGTACAAATTTCCTTTGGCAAAAAGCAGTAGTGTAATAACAAAATAACTAAAAACATTTGGGAAAGGATCATGGATAAACATCAAGAGTTTTTCTGAATTATGTTCTGGGAAGTATGGTGATTACCTTTGAGTAAATCATGTGTAGCACATGGTAATGGCAAGAAGACCTACAATATAAATAAGTAGCAGATGGGTAAGGGTGTTCTAGAATAGCTCAGGAGAAAAATTAACTGCCCATCCTTATCAAAAATACAGGAAAAATAAACATTCTCATGTAGCATTTGCCTGGAAGCATTTTGGGTAATCAATACAATTTGAAATGAACATCTTTGATTTTTAAGTTTTGCTGAATAGTGTTGTTCTCCCAGACAGAGTACTGCAATGCTGAGCTCCTTGATTCCTGTTTGACCAGTGTAGGTTTCTTTTTTAGGTTCTTTTCTGGTCATTCCTTATTTAGAAGGAAGATATAAACAATTTGTCTTAATTTTCCTGTGGAGCCTCACCCTTGTACAAGAATTAATACTGTAGACCCATAGATAGAATTCTGCAAGCAAATGCATTCTCTGTTATAATCATGGGATTATAGAGATGTGAGTGAAAGATTAGGCTCCCCTGAGAAACTGAGTACTTTTGCCTATTACAGACTTCAGCTGAAGTGTTACGTGAACACTGCTGTTTGTGGTTTCACTCCTTTTGTTTGGTTCATTTTGGTTTACAATCATGATGCAAAAATGAAATTAAAATTAAAATGAAACAAGTGCTGACCAGAGCCAATTGTTCTGAATGAGAGAGTGTCTTGAGGTTTGGTTTTATTGTGTCAATCTGAAGCATGAGGCTGATTCAAGGAAATGGCTGGCAATAAGTGTTCTGCTAACAACGAGGCAATTGCATTAAAGTAACACTAGAAGATTGAGAAACCAAGAAAAGAAATTAAATTCAAATGTAAGGACTGCACAACATTTAGAAAAAGGAGGAGAGAGTTTGCAGATGCTGTGGCTTTTATGCTTAGTCCTGGAGCTCCGTGTGTTGCTAAAAAGAAATACTTGCCATGAGGAGGCATTTTTGGATATGAACTAGACTGCTTCGAAATGCCCATTTTGTGAAAGTTTATAGGGAGAGCAAGAAATCTAATAGCTGAAGTTTCAATGAGTTGCCCTATTTGTGAATTATTCCCAACAGAATTCAACACCCTGGGAATTTTGCTTGGCTCAGTCCACTACAATTTTTACGTGGCCTGACTTTAGCTATGCTATTGCTTGTAGGGTTTTAGGATATTGGGGTGGAAGGAGTCTGGCTTGGATTCTTAACTGCTGTTCTGTTTTCATATAACCCTCAATTGTTTTGTCCTAGAAATGTGAAATCCCAGAGTCATCTCTCTTAACTGAGATGTTAAATTTAGGATCATAAATGTCCTAGATTCTCAATATAGTCGATGAAATATAAACATCCCCAAAGGGTCGTTTGACCCTTGCATGAGCTGAACCTGCCCTCGAGGTAACTTTTTTTTGCCCATATGGATGTGGGAAAAGCTTATGCCTAGCATCATCATTTGCATGCCTAATTTATATAGCTATGCTTAGGGTTGTACCTGAGCAAGTATGCCTTTCTTTACTTCTTTAAGCAAAATGCCTTTTGGTATTTTGATATATCAAAAACCTTGTCCTGAAATGTATGAAAAGCATGCAGAGAATGAAGCCAGCTAAAATTCTGGCTTCAGCTGCTAAGCTAAGGCAGGGAGGGGCAGGATAAAGGAAATCAGCAATAGATATTATCCAGCGTGTAAGTCTGGGAAGTGCACGAAGCTCAGATATGGATAGAGACCCCATAAATCCTCCAGTTTTGCAGAGATACGGGTTGGAGAACTTGCTGTCTGGTTATTTGAGATTAAAAGAAATTGGGGAGAAGGAGAAAGATGTGGTGCTGTCAGCATAGGTGAAGGGATGATAGAAAGCATAGAGCTGTGCTGAGGACTAAATGCATAAAGAACAGACAGAAATACTCTGCCAGTTGATTAGGGGAAATTGGGGCATGCTATAAAATGCAATAAAGGTTATAAATTATGTTCTTAATGTTTTTTGCATTTAGAATAAAATAGGTGGTGCAGCCTCATTTTGAATACTTTGTGCAATTCCAGCTGTCCCATCTTAAGAATATGATGGAATTTGTAGAAGTACAAAAGAAAGCAAAATGATCATAGGCCTGTGATGGCTTCTGTGCAAAGGAGGATTCAGTAACCTAGGTCTCCTTAGTTTTGAGAAAAGGTGACTAATAAAAGGGAAGCAAGATAAAATGGAGCTACATAAAATCAGCAGTGACATGAAGAAAGTGAAAAGATAGCAGTTATTTATTATTTCTCACTTGACAAAAAAACCAAGTGAAATGATCAGGCAACACGTAATTAAATTGTGGAAGCTATTGCTACAGGATGTTGGAGATGCCAAAATATAAATGGTTTCTTAAAGTGATTAGATAAATTAATGGAAGAATAGTTCATAAAGAGCCATTAAAGCCACTGATAATAGGGCCAACTTCCAGCTCAGGAAGTTTCTAAACTGCAGGTGTGCTGAGAATTGGCAGGGCATACCCTACGCTTGTCCTGTGTTCATGCTTTTTCCTGAAGTATCTGTTTTGGCTTTTATCAGAGATGGGATACTAGCCTAAGTGAATCTTTGGTGTAACCTGCTGTATGGCTTTCTTCTTGCTAAACCCCACAATAAAGGTCTGCACTAAGTATCTCCACTGTAGACCAGATGCAATTTAGCTCTGAGAATTCTAACTTTTGTATATATATTTATTTCATTTACAGTATTATTTAATTACATGCTTAAAAACCCATCTGATTTGGCTAAATCCAGTGGTATAACTATGTCTCCTCTCCTTGCTCCCAGTATGCTGTCCTGCAATGTGTTCCACCTATTAGGTTATGTTGCTACTGGTTTATATTATGTGTGCTAATCTGGTCTATGCAGATCATCTTTTAGTATTTCACTGTAGCTGTTTAATAAGAATACTGACCTAGGTCAGTTACCTTTAATTATCTAGAATGTTTCTTTTTAGTGCTAGTATAACCTTGGAAAATTATTAACTAATATGTAGACCCTTGTGTATAGGTCTCTTTGAGGGCTGTTCCTCAGGCAACAAAGTGAAATATAATGGAACTGCTACTATCTTTTTGGAGTTATTAGCTGCATCACTCAAAATAGTTTCTGCTCAAGCCCCCATGGCTCTGCCGCCTTTAGATTAGTAATATTTGTAGTCTCCTGCTGAAGAACTGCTGAGAGAGCCAGAACTAAGTGGTAAGCACAGTGGGATGCTGTATGCATTCTGTAGCTTTTCCAGGGTTTACCCTAAGAAGGTTTTCATACCTGTGTGACAGTCACCAGCAGGCCAAAAAGCTTTTGTTTAACATTTAGCATGCAAACTGGTCTTTATCTTAAAGTTTGGGTGGTATTTCCTCTGAATGCTATACATTGGGGAATATCTGCCCTTCCCTGTGTATGTTTAGTATGTATGGGTTAGCAGGTCCACCAGTGCAGAGTAAATTAGTCACGTCAATATCCTTTTAATGTTGTATTTCTAATGTAAATTATTTTGGAGAATTGCTCATACAAACCTGGAGTTATACAGGTGTATTTACTGCATTAGCTACATTTAATGGGCTGTTTACAAGCAATTCAAAATATGCAGAATTTTACATTTCTTTTGAGAGGGAGGGAAATTGCAGTGTTTTGAAAGCACAAGAAATAAAATAAAAATGTTTAATTTATTTCAAAGGAATAATTAGCTATCCTGACTTCTTAGACACTCTATATCCCAGAAGTCTGCAAAGCATGAGAATCCTTGAGGAGTCGAATAGTCCATCGTTGTTTGGGGTAAGTGAACTCCATATTGATCTGAAACTCCTGGAGCACCCATATTCCTGGTATTTGGGCTAAAGGTCTATACAGGTCTACAAGCAAAGCAGTATTTGCAGACTTGGGCAATTCCAGAGTTTAAGGCCATGGAAGCTTGGGCTTTCACAGTACTTGGAAAGTTAGCCTGGCAGGAAGTCAGGAACCCTCCCATTGTGTCTGCTGGTTGTTCAGTAGAGATTTCTTGAAATACATGTTTCCATGATATACTCTTATTTCAACAAACTGGCACTTCCCAACAACAACATGACCTGTTAGAATTCTCTAACCAGCTCTAATTTAGACATCAAAGAGGGTGAATACATTTCTTGATTCTGGGATTATTACAATTTTATCCCCTTCTCCCTTTCCATCCGTTTCCTTTTCTTCCTAACTTATTTCCTGTGAAATTAGTTGCTGTGAACTGATGCTACAGGAGGGTAATGGTTCTGATGTCTTTTCTGTGCTTCTTTGATCTGTGTTGTTACAGAAGATATTGCAGTGATTGCAGGCGTTAAGTTTTTAAAAGGTAACTCAGATGATTACTAAGATTAATTACTCTTGTTACATAGTTTCCTGAGTGACTGCAGGAGCTGCCTGTACTTGTGTTTCTCTCATCTCCTTTCACTCTGTTAATGTGGGGACAGCCACTTGTACAAGACCACTTTGTAGGACCAAGATTGTGCTTTCCATGTGGAAGCTGGGTTTTTCTGCATTTTTTGTTTTGCTTTAGGGTGTGTGTTGCCCTCTCCACATCAACTCTGGAAACGTGGAAGGGTCATACCTAGATGTTATTTAATATACATATTTAGCATTTGCTTTTGAAAATCTTGGAAGGCTGCCAAAGCAAAGCAAACGCTTCTTGTACTGTCTTTTCTGAACATGTAGGGAAACCTCACAGAGTCTTTAAAACTGCAAAGTGTTAGTAAAATCAGGGACATTTGTAATGTTTGTATAATGCTAAAATATGGAGATATCTGAAAAGCTGAGATATGAAAAAAATATGAACTTTCTCTTCATTTATCCTATTCTAGAGACAGGTATTGTGAAAAACACTGAGAACAACTGCTACCCAGAGAACAGAAGTGGGTTAGGGCTCAGAGAAGGCCGTATGCAGGGGACAGAGAACATGAGGTTTGATCAAATGCTAAATTAATTTGTTGCAAGTTAGTTTTTGTAAAAAGAGATCATCTGAGACCTCCTAGTGTGTCATTAAATGGGTAGTATCAGTTATGTTTTACAGATGGGAAAAGTGAAAACAGAAAGATTAAGTGACTTTACTGTGGTGTAAAAAACAGGGCATGGACAGTGCTGAGGGAAGAACAGAAGCTTCTGGAATCCCATTTATTTTTCTCTGTTGGACCATGTTGTCTCAATTACAGGGATGAAAATACCAAGAAAACCAAGCCTGAGGTGCTCCTTGACTCTGACCTCATTGTATGCTATTCCTTTAAGAGAAGTACTTCAAGGTTTATGCCAAAAGAATGTGCTTCTAAAAACCATTTTCATGAAATCGCAAAACTAGCAGCAGCAGCAGCAGCAACCCTTTCTCACTTTGCAGCTTGATAACAAGCCTCACCAGTTGACAGTTTATTTTCTTTCCAACAATCAAGTCTTGACTGAAAGAGCACTTGATTCTTGAGTAGGCAATAACAAGTGTAGGCATGGAGTTGCTGCTACATGTGCTTTCATTTCAACAGAAAACCAGATTTGCTGAAAATAAATTTAAATGTTTTCCTTAGCCACATCCATTTTCTGTTCAGTTTTCTTAAATGGCACTCACAGAAGTTGACAAAGATTCCCACTATCTTTTTATGTCTTTTTCCTTTAGCTTTTCAGTTTAGGCTTCTGTAACAAGGTAAAAGATTTATGGTTCTTTCCAGCTTTTGAAATGAGGTAAAAGTCTTTCTGTCCAGCTATGGAGGTGGTGAACAGAGGAGATGAATCTGAACAAAAGAATTTAATCTAACAGTGAAGTTCACATCAGTTTACTATATGCAGTGAACTCAAATGAAGAATTAGGTCAGTGAGCACCTCATAAAAACCATGCCCTTACAAAATCCAGTTAAATCCTGGAATGTATTCCCTTGCTTGTGTCTATATCATGTAGAGGGGAGAAAATACACGTGGACTTGACCCAAGGTATCTGCTTTGAAGGTAAAATAGGACTTCCGTGGAGCATTTGTCCATTCTGATTTCGTGCAGTGTTTGGCCGTTCCCAGAGATAAGCTACAAAAAAGACTAATATGTTATGCTTCCAAGTTTGGAGACCTGGGGACAGGAATTGTCACTGGATTGTACAGAGCTTGGGCTACTGAAGTATTGTCCTCAATTTGGATTCTGAGGGGTGACCACAGAGAAGTGTTGTGTGTGTAAAGGAATAGGATTATGGAATTACTGCTAATGTTCCCAGGGAATGTCATGCCCAGAGACACATCCAGTATATTCCCATTCATTGGAGTAAAGTCGTGTGGTTGGCAACAACCTCACAAAGCTTCAGTTCTTAAACCCACATACCATGTTTCATAGGTTAGTTATTTTCAGAATATTTTGAGGAAACTTCATTCTGGATTAGTTTAAATCACAATGGCTCCATTAATTTCTTAACAAGTTCATTTTCCTCAGATGTTGCTACCATCCCAGATCCCAAAATTTCCATACAGTTTGAATAGAGAAAAAACCTTTAAATCCCATCCTTCATTAGAATAAAGCTATTTTTCTTTTTGCTATTCTGTATAAGAGTTGGTAATACAAGAAAATGATCTGCCATCCTCACAAATTCTTTGAATTCTGATTCTAAAGCTCTTCTTTGAATTATATTCTGTAGCATCTCATGGAGGTTTGTGCAAAAAAATCGTTCTCTTCAGCATTACGCAGACATTGACTGGGAAATCTCTTTATCAGTGGTTGAAATCAAAAGTAATTTTTTTTCCCTAGAATCCATTTTAGTCTCCTGTACTGCTGTTTCTCAGTGTGAAAGAATCTATTTAACTGCCTGCTTTTTGGATGGCTTTTAATGTTGTTTTTAGATTTATACAAGGCGTATTTTGCCAATGAGCCTCTTCATCTTCACCACTAGAATGATTTTTAATGGACATCCAGTAGTTTCATACTAAGTAGTTTCTTTCAGCTTTATTCTCCCTAGGGAGGAATGCAGTGAATGGCTGGAAATGTCAGCAGCTGCATTAGCCGAAGCAGTTTAGCTGCTGCCACCTCCTAGATAAATCTTGCCCTTTTTTCATTTCTGTGTTTCTTACTGTTTCCCTCAAAGTAAAGAGCCAAAGAAACTTCCTGTCTGGCATAATTCAGATTAGGAACTAAATTAACAGCTATTATAGATGGGCATTTTTCTATTGATTTCAGGGTGAAATCCATTAAAACTGGCAGAAAAATTGGCTCCATTTCCATAGAGTCAACAAAATTAAACAGAAATATGAAGCTGAGAAAAAGGAAGGAATGTGTGCAGCTGCATGGATTACAGTCCAGCTCAGCCACTGGAAAGTGTAATGAGGACCCTGGCTGCTTGACAGGGAAGGTACATATGGTGTGGACACTGCCACTCCTCTTGGCTGTTACTTGACATGCAGATGAAATTTAACATGTAAGTAAATTAGCCAGGATACTCATCCTTTCCTCCAGAGCATCTGACCACAGGCTCAGACTGGAGACTGGAAATGAATTAGGTGAACCTCTGCTATAATTCAGCCAGGTAGCTCCTGTCTTGCCCTCATAAGCTGATAAAGTTTGGCATTGCTGTTCAGTTACTCATGTGGTTTGGCTGAAAATACATAGAGCCAAGTCTTCCCCCAGCTATAAGCATTGCTGACATTAATTCATATACTTGTCTTCATACATATCCATGTTGTGGTGATTAACAGCTCCATGATTAGGGAAATTCTCTATGTAGGAAAATGCACCTACCAGCATATTTTTGCTCTCAGGAAAAGCCCATGACCTTAAATGTGTCTGCTTTTTTCATGTTATGTGTTTGATAAATTCAGAATTCTGGTTATATAATTTATTGTGTTACACAGAAGTATTGCAGGTTGCTCCTTAGAATATAGCTCTGGATCTGTCCTTCATCCAAGTTCCTCAAAGAAAGGAGGGATTGTGCTTTGGATTGATAGAATTCATTAAGTATACATAGCTGCTTGGTTAGAACTGAGATCTTGTGTTCAAAGTTCTTGCTATTTAATACTGGAGTCAGCATATCCCACAGCTGTGCAGTATTTCCCATGCCAGAAATCAGATTTTTAGGAAAGAGATTGTATATCTCGAGTCATCAGTATGGATTAGACCCCAGAAATGTTATTTAGTGTAATGGGTTATCAAACTTTATGGTTACTTTCTGAATGGGTGTTTTTCAGAATGGGTGTAATTTGAAATTTTATTTTTTGAACTGCTAAATCACAGTGACCACCTAATTGTCATACTACATATGTTGTTAAGGAGAATACTGAAAGGCTTTTCAAAAAAACATTATAACTGGTTTTGAGTTAATCAAGCATTCAGTCTCACAAGTTTGTTTCAGTTAGAAGGAGAGTTCAATGTTGAAGACAAATGTCTTTCATGTAATCCTGTTTATTTAAAAAGATGTGCCAAGTACCTTTTCCTTGAGCATAGGAGGATCAAACAACAGGAGATTGTTTTCAGCTGCTACTCAGACTCAAAAGCTCTGTCTAGGATTTTCTCAGTGCCGCATCCCACATTTGCCCAGCCTGCATCTGGATTTTCTTTCTAAAATTCTGCCTGTCTGTGGGGTTTCTGCTGTCCTTTTTGTCACACCCACACACCAGTCAAATAATCTTTTGCATAATTCAGATTCCTGACTGGTTTTTTATATTCTTGTTTTGGCCTGTGACAAGCTGTATATTAGGATCAAGGCTTTTATTTATAAAATACTTATACAAAGAAGTTTGACTCTTGTGTTTTAAAGGAAGGATATTGGTTACAATAGCATCTCCAGTAGTCTGTTCTGTTATTACTTTAACAATGATAAAAGTTGTTTGATATTATGTGGGCAAGCCCTAAGAAAACAGATCTCTTGTGAGGAAAAGTTCTAGAAGTGGGACACTCCCCATGCCCATGTTTTTGTGAGTGCAAGGAGGATTGCAATGGGAAATGTTTGTTTGGTGTTTTTTGAGTATAGCATCTGTATTCATCATTGTCTGAGAGTGAGTGGGTGTTTCTTAGTTTTGAAAAAACACTCCATTTATTCATCCCATCAAAGTGTAAAATAATAAACAAAGGGAGAGGCTATGACTTTAGGTCAAGGTCCAAAAATACTTATGTCCAGAAAAATGTCTCTGACAGAAGTCTTTCTCTCCTTCAGTCTTGCTCATGGCATTAGTAATTGATCACTGACTGGTACCAGCAAGTGTGTCTGGGCTGCGAAGAGAGACGGGGAGCTGAGTCTTGCCTTTCTTCTCCTGCAGTGGGGAATTGCCAGGGGTTGGAGATGTTATTCCCAAGAAGGGCTTGGCTACAGATTGGGTGTAAATCAGGGTCATTTACTGTCATTCCTATATTCATGCAGATATAACTTCTACATGTCATTAAATCAAATTGCTTTTTGTTAGTACTATTATTGCTAAATAATGTTCCTCTGGTTTGGACTACTTGTGAACATTTCTTGTTAATCTGCTGCTTGGAGGATAGAACAGCTCTCTAGGTAGGAGAAAAGTGTGTGTAGCACAGAGGAAAACTAAGGCTAGAATTATCTCCTAAATAATTGTAGAGGAGCAGAAATATATATAAATTGTCTTGATGCTCATTTCTGAGATTAATTTCTTAAACTTTCTCTTTTCAGCACTGAGGTTACAAAATAAATGAGCTAGAATTTTAAAATGGGAGATGCTTATAATAATACATCGTGTCTGGAAACTAACTAGTTCAGGTTGTGCTTCATTATTTACAAATCTCAAGCATATTTTAACATAATTTGTCCAAGTAGCATAGTGCTCTTTTATCATGTTCCTTCCCCAGACCATCTTTCCTTCTTATCTAAGTGTCCCCAGATTCTTTCATCTCTCTATGGGAAGCTGTCAGACAGTTATGTAAATCCAGCAGGCAGGACGAGTTTTTCAGTGGCACTCATGACTCTGAAGACAGGATCCCATCTTGCTTCGAGCTACCCTTGGGCAAACTAAAAGGCCACCCATTTGCAGCACCAGAATTGAAGTTTCAAATTGCTTTTCCTTGGCATTCTTCAGCAGAAATAGACAAACGTGGCACAGGGCTGAGTTTGCCGCTTCCATGCATATATTTATGGATAACTTACTTTTGGGATACCAGATTTGCAATAACCTAAAGCCATTAGGAATGGTTCATGAACATTCAGGCGTGCATACATAATTCATGTTAACTGAATACATTTATGTGCATACTCATAAAACGGAAACAGGTTGCAAGCTATTAGTGAAATAAGTGGAATTGCTTCTTTATAGCATGTGTTTTATGCTACTCTCTAATTTAAAGCTAGATCATTAAAATATAAAATTGGCTGATAATTATAATAAATATTCCTTGAGTGTTTCTACTTTCTAGCTTGTATATAATCTTCCTTTGTTTCTCTTTGAAAACATTTATTCTGTTTCAGATTATACGATATATACTGTGAAGATTTCATATCTATGTGCTTGTGGGTAACTAACCTCTAAATGAAGGCTTGAGGTAAAATGTCAAGTTTTACCTGAGTTAAACTATTTTTAAAGGAGATTCAGTGAAAGGATTGAATCTACTTCAAAACAGCTGTTGCTCTGGGCTAAATTCCTCATACGTTATTAGACAGCTTTACTAATATTAAGTAATGGGAGCCTAGAGGGAGAAAAAAACTAATACAATACTTTCTGGTGCTGTCTTGAGTAAGAAAAAAAAAAAAAGTAGTCATTCTTTCTGCATAAAAATATCTATATTTTACAGCCTAAATCCTGAAATATAATAACTCCCAACTGCACTTCTTGATCTAGATGAAATGATAGACCAGATCGTGTGCAATGTGTCATTAGAATCATAAGGCTCTTTGGTTTTGTGAAGTACAATACATGCTCAGCTCTGCTAAGGAACACACAAAGGCTTTCTTAATGTTGTTTTTTCACAGTGTTTAAACATAAAAAAATCCTTGTATTAGTACATTTCAGAATTTCATTGCAGTAAAAATATTTTTCTCTCTACTCAAGAATTATTGTAGATCTCAGGGCCTGAATTTTTAGCAAACTAATAAACAGCCCTTAAGTTTAAATCTTATTCCAGTCAGTACAGGAAAAGGTATACAGTGAAATGGAACATTCACAAAGGCTTAAGTATCTGAGAGTTTTATATATCCACAATTTAAAATCTGAGCAGTTTTAACTTTTATTATTTAATTAAGAAAAAGAAAACCCACAAAAGACAGTTCAGATTTAATTTTGATCAGATGGATTTAGATCATAATAACATACATTTGTAATTGAAAAATATGTTCATTGTTTTTTCTTCTTATTGGTTTAGTACTACTTTATTTTTGTGATTAAATACAATTTGGAGGAATGCAGTTTCAAAGCCACAGCTTTTGCAGAGAGAGTTGACTAAAGTTAGAGCAATTGGAATGACTTGACTGTTGATTCTATGATGTGTTCTTTCATTGCTTTGCCTCAAAGTAAAACAATTATAAATCTTAAATCTATAAAAATTGATATGAGATGTAATATTTTCTGTTCTTCTAATGTTCAAATAATCATATTTAAAGGATTAAATGCATGAAGTTTCTTATATTTCTGTCCTTCCTATTTCAAGTAAGTTAAAATATCAATGGAAAACAAGCAGAAGCAAAAAAATTCCATGGATTTTTTTAAGACCTGAGCAGTCAAATGGGGCCTTTCCTGTTCCTTATGTCAAATTATATCTTCAGTATTTACATCTTTCCTGTTTCACCTTACAATTAAAATTTTGACAGTTTCTCCCTTTCTGGGTCCAGCTGTATCAAAGCTGCCACCCAAAGGTCCATACTACACAGCTTTCCTGTTTAGAAATGCTCTAAAACATCCTGTTGGGGTGGTGGGGTTTTGCATCTTTTTTTTTTTTTTTTTTTTGTCTTTTTTTCTGACAGAAATCTATAAGTTTACAGATGCTTTCTCGTGTTGTATTAATGAAGGCAGCTAAGGCAGCTAAGCAACTGCCTTCAGTTGCTACCTGGATTTAGTGGACAGAAGACATGAACATTTACAGAAATTTTGAACTTTGAAGGTTGGCTTTGGCATACAGTATAACTAGTAATCATTGTTAAAATCACCCCAGCTTTTCTTTGTCAGATTGGTTAATAACAACCCATGGCCATAACAACCAATATGGCCATGAGTGTAATGTCTAGGTCAGACTACCCAGAACTGTTAGAACTTTAATTCCCTTGCATTAATCCTTTTGATGTATGCCATGAAAGTATAGCCTTTAGCTGTCAAATTACCTATGCACTGTGAGTGTAGTCTGTTTAAGTTCAGGACTTAGCATCATGTATTCCAATTCAATATATTTTTATACCTCATCTTTCACACAGAGGGATTGAAAATACTCAACAGTGAGAGACAGAATAATGAGATAATGCTTTACAGAACTGTGTAAAGTGACTTACATATAGATAGCAAGCAAGGCAGAGGCTGGACTTGAGTGAGAGAAGACAGACCTGTAAATTAAAAGCAGTAGTAGTGTAAATATAGAGCAATTTTATTAGAAGAGACATGAAGGGTGTATGGAAAAGGTTTGTGTTAATGTTTACTTCTATTAAGAGTCAGCAGTAGATGAATAAAGCTTTTTACATGTAGATAGTGAGGAAACTTTGTGTTAAAATAATATTTTGCATTACACGAATTTGTATTATCAGGATGGAACAGCATGGCTCTAAACTTGTTACTTATGGGAGAAATAACATAAGGATGGAAAGGTAAAAATGTTATCATAGCATCTGCCTAATGACAAACAGATAGCATGATTAAGCTGTGTGAAGGAAGAAAAAAATTAAAAAGGGAGCTTTAAAGGATCATTTTAGAGAAAATTAATCCTGGTCTGAGCAAGAGTCATAGTGGCAATATGGAAATAGCAGTAAGCCTTTGGGGGAAGCAGGGGACACTGGGAAATAAAAATATAGGAGTGTGGTGAGATGACTAGGTATCTTGGATTGCATGTTTATGCCCAGATTGATTCATGTCTTCCTTCCAGGACATGGGACTTTTTGCATTTCTCCCAACCTGCACTATCCAGCAATGCAAAAGGAAAGTAGCATTCTCCATTATGGAATTTTATCCTGCTTTTGCTTTGCTAAAATGCAGTCTTTAGTGAAGTAAGTTCACTAAACTTCTTATTTGAAGAGTAGTAGCAGAATCAGGGACAGTATTCCACCTTTGAACCGATCTATAGCAAAGGACAATGTACCACACCTTCACTTCCTGAACTACCTTAGCTGCATGTACATAACTTGTAATCATGGAATTGTCAGAGTTGGAAGGGACCTCTAGAGATGATCTAGTCCAATTCCCCTGCTAAAGCAGGATTGCCCAGAGCACATCACTCAGGAGCATCCAGGTGGGTCTTGAAAATGTCCAGAGAAGGGGACTCCATGACCTCCCCAGGCAGCCTGTTCCAGGGCTCTGGCACCCTCACCGTAAAGAAATATTTCCTCATATTTGAATGGAACTTCCCATGTTCCAGCTTGAGTCCTTTACCCCTTGTCCTATCGCTGGAAACCACTGAAAAGAGTCCGGCTCCAACATCCCTCAACCCACCCTTTAGATACTTATAAACGTAAATAATATCTCTCTTCAGCCTTCGCTTGTCCAGGCTAAAGAGTCCCAGCTCCTTGAGCTTTTAGTAGTTCCCTTTCCCTCTTGAACTGGGGAGCCCAGAACTGGATGCAGTATTCCAGTTGTGGCTTCACCAGTGTAGAGAGGGAGAATGACCTCCCTTGACCTACTGGCCACACGCTTTCCTATGCAGCCCAGGATCCCATTGACCCTCTTGGCAACAAGGGCAAATGTACACCAGATTCAGGTTGAGGACTATACTTTTTATTACTTGCATAGAATTTATGGGCTAGGCTCAAACAAGCATAGAAGGTCAGGAAAAAATTTAGTAGAAAGTACAGAGCCTTAAGCAGTAAAGAATGGGTAAGGCTGAAAGAAGTAGGAAAAAACCTTCAAATATAGAATTTGCTCTTTGAGCACCAAAGGCTGATGTTGGAAAGGTTTGGGAAAGACAGGCTAATCAATGCTGCCATGAAGAAGTCTTAGGAGAAGCCCAGTATAAAATAATAATAATTTTAAAAATGGAAGTGACTCAAAGCCAAAGGAGGGGGATTTGGGAAGAGTATATCACCTCTGCTGAATGTTCAGAGAAGTAGGCATCGAGAAGTGAAATGGTAATTATCTATCCAAGAAGTGCATTTTGTGAGGAGAAAGACTAAGTAAAGAAAATGGGGAAAGAAATTTAGGATGGAGAAAATCGGATAAGCGGGATGGTGTACTGCGAAGAAAATCTGGAGTAAGAGATGGGATGGAAAAGAAACATGTTCATTATTAATTGTATCTCCACTTCATGTTTTTGGGCACAATTGGGCTTACTCTAGAAGAAAAAAACTAGTCTTACCCCTTCAATAAGCAGTGTTTTTAGAAGCAGAGCAAGACTACCAACAAGATGCAATCCATCTATTGTGAGTAAATCAAACAGTTCAATAATTTAAAAACATGGAGAAAAATGTGTTGTGTCTTCAAAGATTAATGGTGAATTTTAGTGGGTTTTTTATTTTCAGTATGCATCACCATAAATTGATTTGGATGCAGGGAGTGCAATACAGTACAGCTACACTAAGGGAGTCCATATTTTTGCTTTTGTGGAAAAGTGGATTCTCTCATTTGTATTTTCTCTGTCTCTATCAGCTGAAAATATGAAGACCCATCACAGCAAAGATACAATATTTTATGGAACTGCACAAAGCTGAACGCCAAATTTTGACAAATCTTGCACTGATCCTGTCAAACTGTTGCTTGACATTAGGCTAGACATCTGTTGGTGGTTCTTCTTGTTGCTAACCTCTATTGACCACAGGTCACAGCTTGAGGTATTTCTGTGCTTGTGTTCCATGAGACTGAGTCGATAACTGGTTTTAGACAAAAGGTGTGTGTCAAATAATGTATTATCAAGTGGTTCGTGGTCAGAAGTAATTGAGAAAAAATGACATGGCAAGAAAATGAAGTTATCACAGTGGGAGAATACATAATAAGGAAGCTATCAACAAAGAGTAAATGGATCTCTTTGAACAGAAGTTTTTCTAAAATTGCCAACTGGTTGGTTGGTCTTCCTTGGCTTTCACTCAGCTTCTGAAAAGACTTGGTTTTAGAAGGTAACTTCACTTTGATTTGTTGAGACATGAGCATGTGTACACAGCTTTCTGCAAATTTCTCACATATACCTTAATCTGCAGTGCAGTATGCTATAAAATTGAATTACTACAGAAGTTGTTTTATTCCCAGAGTACCTTTTATATAAATGAACTGGCTAGAAATCTTACACAGTTGTGGAGTTTTTTTCCCAGTGATGTCATAGGACTACAATATAACTAGTTATTAAATATTGCTAATATATTATCTACTAATAAAAAAGTCAAACTGTTTAACATGATTATGCTAAAAAACCACAATGACCCTTAACATAAGTCCTGACATAAATTACTATTGTTTACACAGACTTCCAAGCAGTGTAATAAATGCAGTTTGCCACTCAGTTTTATAGCTCTGCTGTTTGACTATTCTCTTACACACAGTACTGGACTGTAACACAGATTACCAGTCTAACACTGCATAAATAAGTTCTGCTTTCTGCTTCTTTTCATGATGTCACATATGTTATGAAAGCAGAAAATACATTTGAAAATAGCATCCTCTCAGATTACCTGGGCAATCTTGCATCTTCCCTCTGTCCTCTTTATCAATAGTTTTCCTATAGCTGGTGTAAAATCGTAGCATGCTGAGAAAGGATTTGGATCTGAAAGATTTCATCACCTTTAAATGACATTAAATTGTTGAGCTTAGTTGAACACGTGCACTTTCTGCTCTATGGGGTAGTTAATAAAATATGAACTTAGCACACAGTCTAGTATTGATTTCTCTGTGAAAGACTAGATTGATATTAGATAATGATGTTGCATATGGACAGCAAATGACTTTAAAGACCTCCTCAGCTTTTGGATATTCACACTGCACTTTCAGCACATTCTGCAAGTATATCAGAACGTTTCCAGTTAACAAAAAAGGACTGCACCTGATGCTTGTCAGAAAGTTGGTCAGCTTTTGCTTAGTGTCTCAGTTAAATGTTTTAGGTCAGTTTTTGCAATTTAGGGGCTTGGTTAGAGAAGGGGGTGATATATCCTCTGATAGTCAAATGAGGAAGCCTCTAATATACCTCAAAATAATGGTCTTGACTTTATCTTCCAGAAAGAGAGTTAAAGAATGCTCGGACCATCCTCTGGGAAAAGCAAAACCTTGGCTTTCTGTTCCCTTGCATTGCCAATGCAGAATCTGAGTTCTATATACACAAAAACATAAATGTAGTCAGGAAATTGTCAGGGAATGCTAAAACCTTGGTTAATGTTAGGGTTGAGAAAGGGAGGTCAGGAGTTCTATGTTGTCTATCAGTGCGGTGGGTCAGTCCTTCAGTATCCATTGATACTGAACTCACCTTAAGCTTGTTTGTATATTAAACCACAGATCTAGACAAAGAACCACCTACAAATAATTTACTATTGTTAATACTAACTCTTTATTGAGACTCTAAGCATGCTGTGTGGAATAAAGGTCTATATAACTGAGAAGAGTATGGTTTCTATTTTGACAGCCTTGTAGTTTTGCAGTAAGGCTCAGTTGGTACTAGGGCAAAGTGGCCATATAAAAGAAATGGCTTACCAGTGGATAATTAAAGATTAGCAGTAGTAACAAGATGGAAATATAAGCAAGAGGTTGGAGGTTGGCCCTGTGGCATGTTGGGACATAGAGGGCTATCCTTAAGGCTGAAATGAATGTTGTACTTTGTTGTAACAAAGTTTCGTAAAGAGTGGGCTGAATAACTTCTCTCAATAAGGCCTGAACATCCTTATGAAGAAGCTACCACAGCTCAGTCTGAAACTATGGGCCTGATCCAGAAATAATTGAAAGAGGATCCTTGGCTTGCGATATATAATAGTTAGACTAGATGATAGGAATTGTCCCTTCTGGCTTCAAGCATATGATTACTCATTTCCCAAAGGATCTGCTTTATAAATGGAAGAACTCTGGTTTTTGATTTTTTCTTTGTCTTGTAGATAGCCATATCTGGATTGTTCTGACATAAAATTTTTTAAAAACTGGAAAAGGTTTGCAAAATGCCAAATCAAAACACCTAAAAATGAAACAAAACAGAAATCTAGGTCTTAAAACTTAGTGGTATTTTTCTTATGCTTGGGAAGCCACGATGGAAAAATAAATTAATTTTTTTTTTTTAAACTACATTTTTCATCCAGAAAATCATTTCAGTGGAACTAGAGTTTTTCCTGCTAACATTGTAGTAGTAACCTCATCTGACTTTCTTTTGTTTTTTTTACTGTAGTTGCTTTGACTGTATACTTATCACAGATCTGCAACACTCAAAGTAATCTGGGGTTTCCTTGCCTAAACTCAGATGTAGTGGAGTTTCCAGATAATATTTATATGTGTCAGAGCTTTGCTGAACCTTACCTATAGGAAGTAAGAGGTATTTTCTTTTTTTCTTGTTAGCTAGCACAAAGAAAACTTGATTATTTTTCCGCTGAATTAAATTAAGTATGCATAGCATATACATATATTTAGGTTTTTTAACTAATTTTTCTGTAAAGACTCAAGGCTTAAATGACTGTTCATTAAGGTGGCTACCTATAGGCAGAAGCCTATAGGCTGTGGCTTGGTCCCTGGTGTATGTATTTGAATGCATAGGACTACCCTGTACATTAGGGTAAGCAGCCACAAGTATTTCCAACTGCATCCTCCTATATTATACATGGGGGGATTATTATACATGGGTTATTATATAAGTTCAAATGCTTTCATATTTCTTTCTGAAAAGTGAGTTATTTATTTAGTACATTTTTAAAATATTCTGGACCGTCTTTTCAGAGATCAGGTGGGGTTTTTTTAATAATATATTGATTTTATTTTCCTTTCATAATTAAAAATTAAGTCATGACATAAGGGATAAGTTTAAGAATACAGTTTAGAAATGTATTTGCTGATAAGGAATAGTTTCTTTTCACTAAGAGTTTTTTAATCCTTGAAGCTTTGGAGGTGGTTACATTACCTCCAGGAGGCATGTGCTAGACTTGTCCTGGTTTGAGCAACCTGAATCATAGAATCATCTAGGTTGGAAGGGACCTTAAAGAAACTGAAGATGTCTCCTGCTTGAGAAAATAAACCCCATTATTTGCAGCTTTGGTCTGCACAAAACACACAATTCCTTACCCTACTGATGTGTCAAGAGGAAATCTGATGAGTTGTGACTACCAAAA
>JAOXNG010000057.1:32207270-32218374 GCA_028566535.1 Scolopax minor
GGATACTGTTTTAAGGTGTCACTCCTTTCTAATAAATCTAATAATAGCAGCTGACACAAACATGGTTTAAACTGTGCTAGCACAGAGTTAAATTAAACCCTGATGAAAACAGCCCGAGTTGGATTTTCACCCCACTTTCAGCTGCTTCTCTACTGCAGCAAATACTGGTGTTCTTTCTTAGTTTCTTGACCTGGGTGTTTCTGCTGCATGTCCCAAGCCAGTATAACCAGCTTCTAGACCCTCCTGACTGGTACAGAGGCTATACTGTGCCAAGATACAGAGGTGTCACTGATTAATGCCCAAATGCAAGTAAAACTTTGAAGGTGTTAGACCTCAAGACCATTACTCTGTAGAAGATCTGGCATGTTTCAGTATTTGTGATGCCATCCTAGGATTTGAGTGGTTCTTCAAAAACGGGGTAGTGTCAAGCTTAGTATTCCTTCAAAAGAATGGCCTAATTTATTGGATTCTGCTTCCTGTAACCTGACTGCTGGCAGTGGTCTTCCAGAGAGGTACTCAAGTTAGACACACCCATCTTAGGCTCTCAGAATTCACAGAGCTGATTATTTTTAATAAAATTCTTGGGAATCATCTCTGGATAGTGTATATTTGCATTTGATGTCGCCACACTGCTGTAGCACTGCCTTCAATGTTTCTTTTTATGTATTTCCTGCCACATTAAGTGATCACGGGATTCTTGGAAAAACAACAGGAAATGATATAATGGTACCCACAAGTTCTGTGTGTTGACTTTTCCACAGACTTGCTAGCCTCTGAGCCTAAAAATTGTTGGTAAAATGAAGATATTTGATCTTATTCTCTTTTCTTGATTCTTGTTTGCATGCTAGAAGTCCTGACCTTCTCCTGGTTTATTATGTGAAGAAAAAAAATGAAAAAGAGAAAAAGAACTAATTACAGAGATTACTGTGGTTTTGATTATAGGGATAGTTCTTTAATTTAGTTGCTTTACATTCCTAAGTAACTATTAGCAGGAATTCATATGGACACACTCTATTATCTGCAAGTAAGTTACAGCTTGTGTTGAGATACAGCAGAAATGTCTGTATAACAGAATTGTAGCTCTGCTATAAAATTTGTAGGACATGGAATAAGTAATTACCTTTTAAGTCTACCTCAGTGCATTCGAACCATAAAAGATAAGGTATAAAAATAGAGGAAAGCTACAGGGAAAACTATTCTGTGGCATTGTTCCTTGGTAGCCTTACAGGGGTCATAAACTGTGGGAGGACAAGACAAAGATTTCAGTGGAAAATTGTAGAAAATCACCTGATGCCAACATCAGAGAGACAGGAATAGCTGGAAGATCTGTGCTTTTAGCCATGTCTAAGGGGATCTCAAAGTGTTTCTTGGAACATTTGGAATATTTGTAGCAGAAAATTCAAAATCCTTCTCTCTTTATTGGCCTGAAAACAGATTTGCTTTTGAAGATAGGATGACTTTTTCTGGTTTATTGTGGTGAATTTACCAAATAACTTTTCTGTCTTTATGGGTTTAGTTTTCATCTGAGGGATAATTTATCCCCTAGATGCTAGCAATAAACAAGACCTATTAGATTGTTTAGAGCCTTCTAGCCTCATTTGGATAATTCCTTCAGTAAATCCTCTCCTCATCCGGGATGATTCCTCAATAAATTCCCCAGGTCAAGTTGTGTTTTCACCACATTCCTTTAAAGTCTCATCGCTGGATGAGTCCCAATAGATGTCTTAGTCTAGCCAGGCGTTGGGGTGGTGAAACTGTGCATCCTTGCCTGCCAGGGCACTTGTGCTGTGCTGCTGACAGTGGCTTGCCAGGAGCCTTCCGTGACGCTCCTACTTTGTGCATTCCCCATATATATTACTGTAGAAGGTATGAATACGGTTTTAAACTGATAATCACAAACCCAAAGGAATAAAAAGAGCACTCTGCCTTCTCTGAAACCTGCAGTGAAGTCCTTCACTGTGTTAAAGTAACTCTGGTACCAGGAACAGTCTAATCTTACCAGGATGAGGTCAAAAAATGCTATTTTACCCTAAAGCAGGATATTTTACTCAAGCAGTAGATGAAATTAATCTCTCCTGATCTCTCCATTGCGACTGCTGGATGGCTTCCAAGACTCAAGCAGGCCTGTGTAACATTAGCTTGAGTACTTCAGGATTCCTGTGGTCTGAAAAAAAGACATCTCCTATAAATGCTGCTTCAGTTCTTCATTCATGGGGCCAGCAGCTTTGTAATGAGGAAGAGGACAAAACGCAGTGGCAGACCTCAGTGGCTGCATTTTCTGAGCTTTTCAGAAGGACTCAAACCAACTACGGTTACTCTGGTTATGGCTCATCAGTTCCAGACTTTACCTTCTCTAGAACAGAGACACTGATAGTTGTTCAAAATCATTAAGCACTATTATGATGATCTTAAAAAAATACAAAATAAAAAAGTGACCAACCCTCCTCCCCAACCCCAAAACCACATGGAGTGTGACTATTATGCTTTGCATTTACTTTCCTGCAAGTAACATGAGCAAGGAAAGGGACACAAGCCCTGGCCTGCAAATGTTAACAATTATTTTTTTCCCTTTCAAAAATCTGGGCTTGCTTCCCCAGGCCCTTTTGTTTTTATTATTTTCCCTTGAGAATTGTCCTATTGATGTGACTAATTATATAAAGGTCATCCTGGACTACGGATGTTTTGCATATAATGTAGTTAAAGTAACAGTGGGGTCACAATTCACTGCAGAATTTATCCCCAGGTTTGACTTTCTGATAATTTCAATTATAGAAGGTTTTGTCATTCACATATTTTATTTTGAAGGGAAACTGAAGTCACTCAGATGGTTTAGCTATTTATTTAATTACTGTCAGTAGTATACTACATCATTTTCTTGTTTGGCTGATTTTGATCGTCTGAAATGATAAAAATTAAAGACATCTTGTTTTTTTTGAGAACATTTTAACTCCACGGGCATGAGATTCCCAAAACTACTCTGATTCCTGAGGTTCCTACTTCACATTTAATTGAAATGGGGTATGAATTTTTATTTTCCTAAATGAGAATAACCTCTCTTTGGCATTTATTTTAAGATAGACAACATGCAATATGAATTCTGAGTGAAACTGACATCAGATTAATGTAATAACTTATTGAACACAAAGCTTACTGAAAATTTTTGAAACCTGTCGAGAGTCAGGAAAGGTGAGATTAACTTCTAACACTATCATTGATTTGTTCAGTGAGAATCCGCAAATTTTATCTATAAAACAAGTATTAGCTTTGTTAGGATTCCTTCCCTGTGCCAAAGTAAATGCCTGAAAAACATTACTTATCTTTCCTGTCTAACAGAAAATAATCTTTATTTATGGGAATTTTGGATATTATCAATTTCTACACCATTATTGATACAACTAAATGTTTATTAAAAATAAGCCTGAGCAATTAAACAAAGGGGTTTGGTTTTTTTAGATGCCGAAAATTTGGTTATGTTTTAATTTGCTTCATGATGTGAAGTTAGTACCAAGAAAGACGTTTCTAATAAGCCTCAGAGCATAAAGCTAAATATGAACTAGTCTCAGAACTAATCTGTTTTAAAATACGATTAGGTGTTTTCATAAAAACCTTGAGTCTTAATTTCATTACAAATGGCAGTGCTTGGGCATGAGATAATGTTCTGTTTCCTGTTGGGCTATTCTTAGACCTAGAAAACCAAGCTTCCCAGACCTGCCCAGAAATAGGCTTATTCACAAAAAGAAAAGCTGACAGCAAGAATTATTAATGTCCCCAAAACCTAACTCCTACTCTGCAAGCTAAATAGAAATAGTTCAACCATCTGCAATAGTGTCAGTAGAGTTACATACCTTATATAATATCTGGAGTCAAGAAGAAAAGATAAGGAAACAATTAAAAAATCATCCTATAGGCAATACAATACTTTGTGACAGCTACAGTATTTCGGAAATTACATATAGACTAAACATAGTTTTGATATCACTCCAGGACACCTACAAGAAAAATTATATAATTTTAACAGAACTCCTTTGACTGCGATGAAGTGTCTGGTTCACTCCAGACTCCATTCTCCTCTCGGAGAATCACATCTTCATGTTCCAGGATGATGTACTTGTTGCTCAGCTCTTTTTTGTTTCTAGTTATGCAGTGAGACTTGACTGACAAACAGCAAATGCCATATGCCTCCTCCTCACCCTGTAACCAGAAGGTTGGGGTTAAAAGTGGGAGGAAAGAACAGAAGAGGAATAAAAGAGAGCACAAGAAATTTGGCAGCATCAGAAATCTGTATGCACAGTGAAGTGCTGAATGACGCATTAAGGTAAACCAACTTAATTATAAATTACATGTGGTAAATTACAAGATAAAAATATTTTAGAAACATCCATCTTGTAACGGTATGTTGTATTATCCTGAGGTGACCCTGGGCAGCCAAATGTTCTTGCAGTCTGTCCTTGGCTCCTTTTGCATTTTACAGGTTCCTAAGCCAAATTTGCTAAGTTAAACATCTGAGCTGTAAATAAAGATCCCCAAAGCCTACTGTGCTTTCCCTGTTCTAAGAGTCCCTTCACAGTATGGCCCCAATTCAACTAAGTACTTAATATGTACTTAAATCCCACTTAAATCAATGGGATTTAAACATTTGCTTAAATGCTTTGCTAAATCATGGCCTATTAAACTGTCTGTGTTGGAGATCAGATTGTAATTTATATTGCTCTGATTTCTTTCTGGTGTTATCATGAGACCCTAAACTAGGTTTTACTGTAGTCTTGCTTGAACCAAAGCTGGAATTGTTTAGAGGGAATGTGTGCAAGACCTGTATTCATCATATGCAAGAAAGAGTTTTTGATTATTTGGGGCATCAGGCATTGTGAATTTGTGTTCCTGATAAAGCAAAGTCAAAAAAACTTAGGTAAGAGACTGAATATTTTTCAGGCACCAGCATTTTGAAAATTAATAACATGAAATTTTCCTTTCTCAGTAATGATTGCAACCCCTGGTAAACATGGGAACATACATATTTTACAGAACATAGATACGTGAAAATATTTGAGAAGAAAGAGAAGTTTTTTTCTTCTTTGGCTGATTTGTTGGTGATCTTGCTATTTTTTTTCATGACTGCAACTGGGATTGACAAGAAAAACAGCCTTTTGTAGCAGAAGAGGCAGCAAGAGAAGTTGTCAAAAGAGGCATCAAGACTCTCCAAGTAATTTAATGCTTAGTGAAAAATATGTCAAAAATATTGCAACTGTAAATACTAGAAATTTTTTAGAAGTCTCTCTACCCTGGGGATGCCCAAAAAGATTACTCTGGTAAGCCTACTGGTTTTTTTGGAAAAGAGTAAGGGTGGATGGTGGGAAAGCGAGGGCTCTTCTTGACTTCTCCTATAATGAAGGCTCTCTGCTTGTAGTGGAAATCAGCCAAAAGACAGCTCACAAGCCAAGAAAGCCCAAGTCAAGAGACAAATGGAAAATACCAGATGCTTAAATTTGTCTTGGATTTTCTCAAAGCTGTTAATACTGGTTTTCTGCCTAATTAGCCAAATAAGGGATGGACTGTGCTTCTCTTTCATGTACATCTATTTCTTAGATCCTGTAAGAATGAGTTGCCACCTCTAGGGCGTTGCTGTCCATGTAAGAGGAAGAGCTATATGGTGTTTTTTTAAACAGCATTGACAGGAGATAATTACTATTGAGCACATCCCAAACTCCTCACCCATAACACAGCTACCCTACTAGAATTGCCTCAAGATTGGGATTCCTGATGCAGCTGGAAGTTAGTTTAGGTTTCTGTCCAGGAAAGAAATTACTCTCCATACATAAGTTTTCCCAAGCAGAAAAGATTTATTTCTTGTCAAAGTGTTTTGTCTTTTGTTCATCACTTAGGTTTCTTTTAAGCAGTTAGGCTTTTCCCAAGAAATCTTAGTAATTTATCTATAACCTCAGGGGTATGGATGGACAAATAAATCTATCTTTCTTGGATATGAAGTGACTCTTCTGTAAGCGAGGTTTTTCATGGGCATCTGTAGGCATTCCTCAGAGTTTTTCAGCCTCCTGAAAGGTAAGAATAAGTTGAATGTGCATTGAGGTGGTTTGTATATGTAGAGTCATAAGAACATACAGAAGGGCATTTGTGGCAAACAAAAGATGAGCCTCTCAACAGAGAAAAACTCTCTGGTATTGATCAACTGTAGAATCAGCAGAGTAAAAAAGCAAACAGATTCTGGAGAGAGGAGTAGGTGGGATCAATAGAACCATCAGTATTATATGTCATAAAACATTTTAAAATATACTTATTCTTTGCTGCATTATTACAAAGCCTATAGCATTAGATTAGTGTACCGAATATAACCGATAAGGCCTTTTCAGATAGCAGATGCAAGTCATCTGAACACATGTAACTTCATACTAATTTTAATATTCCATTTCTTTCCATAATTTTATAAGATAAACATAGATATTCATCTGCATGTAACACAGAAAAAAATTAAATACATGCAGGATACAGGTAATGTTTATATTTAGAATATAGTTTAAAAATAATTTATAACTAACACTTTTTTCAAATAATAATGCATGAATTTTAATCCTTCTTCAAGATGTAAAACATTCAAAAAATTAGAGTTCATCTCTGATTGACAATGCTTGTTATGTATTAATCGATATATATTATAAAAGCATTTCTTCCCAGCATTTTTTTGACATCTCCAGTGAGATGTTTCACAGACTTCTGTGAAAGGGAGAAAACAGCAATTTATTGAGCAGAGAAAGTAACTTCCTTTTGATACTTCATCTGATCATCCAATTTCTCCATATTTTTTTATTCATTGAGGAATCTTTCTTTTTCAATTTCCTTTTTCCCCAAGTTTTGATAAAAATTATCATTTCTTTTAAAAATCTTAGAATACTGCACACCCCAAAGGCTGATTTGTGAGTTGTATATGAAAGCACTCTGCGTTTTCATGTTGCTTTTCGAATTTTTAAAGTTTCCCCAAATATTTACTAATACTACCCATTCTTGCCTCACAACTATGAAATGTAGATGTAAAAAGATGCCCCCTCCCATTTTCACATTCTTTATCAGATAATTAATTAAATTAGAAGGGAAAATGGATAAGAGATTAAATTGCAATTATTACTTCCTTGAAATTATCATAACTTGATTGAATTTCAAACAAAGCATTAATAAAGTATAAATTTTTCTTGGTGGGAAATTCCATTAATGGAATCATTTCCCAGGGAAACAGAAACAAAGTGATTAACTCTCCTTTCTGCTTTATTAGTGAGATATTTCTAAAATAAATAACTTTGCCTAGTTTAGTATTTGTCTCTTGCATATTTATGCACAGTTCTAGGACCTCAACCTATACATGATATGTTCTGGACCTTGTTTTAGGATATCTTAAATTTCTTTTTTAATTCTCACACCACTTAGAGGTTGTAAATTACAAGCAGGCTACAACAGAATCTTCTTCAGATTCTGTAATAAGAAATAGGGAATAAGACATACATATGTCTAGTTTCAGTGACACAGTGCATGAAAGTATTTTTTAAAAACAAATGAAAAATATGTCCAGATACAAAGTCTCATGAAAAGTTCAGAGTTTCAAAATTAGATAATTTTAATGTTATTTTTATGGTTGGTTTTCAGTTAGAAAATTAAACTCCAGAAATGTGCCCCTTAGCTAAATGAGGTTTCTGCAATGTTGAAATTAATCAATCAACTCTTCAATAAGAGCCAAGCCTCAAATCCACAAACATGAAACAACAGCTCATAATGGCTATATACATTGATTTCGGAAGGTTAAATGTGCACATTCAGGGCTTAGAGAACAAAGTCTCTATGGCCTTATCCAAACGGATGTCTGTGTGACTCACGTTACTTTGCGTACACTGTAATCATGAAAATTAAGGGACTGGGTTTAGATGAGGCCATGAAGTTTGATTCATGTTGGAAATTTGGATCAGGGGTTTTTATTCTGATGAACAGCATCCGTGGAAGTCTGACACTGAATCATTTTGTTCACTACTGGGGCAGGAAGAGGGATATTATCCGCTTTTAGGACAAAAACAAAGGTACCAAGTATGTGTGTGAGGGTAGATTTTTCTGGCTGGTGGTTGGGCACATTTAAAGGATAACAATAGGGTTTCTCATTAGACCTAGATGAAAATCAACAGTAGCTGGCTTCCATGCTAAGGTTGTGGCTGAGGCTGGTATAAATGCTTTTACTAAATTTCAGAAGAATTAGTCTGAAAAATGGGTATACGGTAAGAAGTAGATGTGAATCTGTAAGTAATCATGCCTAAAGCTGGACTGGGTAGAAACAGGTAGGCTTTGGTTTGCTGTTTAGCCAAAAATTTGCTCCAATATAGGCATATCAAATGGATTTGAATAAATCCAGCATTCTGAATGGCAGAGAAACCTGGTAATAGCTACATTTCAACAAAGAGAGGGATATAGATGCATTTTGGAGAAGTTTTCTGTAGGTTTTCTCTGTGGGACTTTCCAAACTAAACCTGTAATTAAATATAGGCTAAAAAAAGGAATACCGGGCTGTGTTGACATTTAATATCTTTTACAGAAAAGGTTCCCAGGCTAAAATCAATGTTATGTCCTTCAGACCTCAGAAAATTCAATTAGGGTAAGGGCATGTAGATCTCCCTGGACAGAAGTTTTTGTATTGCCTGTGCTAAAACCGTTTCAGGTAGGATGAGGTAGAATTTGGATTGCAGCTGTTCACAGTAAGGCAGTAGGAGTCCTTGGCTTAGATTTCTGTTTAGGTGGTTGATCTTCCTCATCGGGGCAAGGTTTCCAGGTCTAGGTGACTGCCCAAGCTTTTCCTACTCAAACTTGTGTTTGCATTTCTGCATACGTTTGGTTGAATTAGAGCATAAGACTCACAGCTACTGTCGAGCTAAAGTACAAAATTGAAAGGGACAGGTGTTATTGTGACGGCAGGAAAGATGAAAGGTTTGACAATCAATGTAATCAACACAAAAAGCCTAACTGCAGAAGTGGCTTCAAAAGATCTTGTAAGAAACCATTTTTTTCCAAAAAAGTAGAGAGAAATAAATTATCTGATGCTGGTGATTTGAATCATGTGCAGCATGTAGCCCGAAACTAAATGAGAAGAACAAGATGAAAAACCAGAAGGAAAAAAAAATACAACAAAAACCACACCTATGGAAAAAAAAAGGTATTTTTAAATATCTTTTTTCCATCCTTTTCATCCTTTGCATTTGGATTTGCATTTTTGAAAGAAGCAACATTTTGGAGTGTCCACGTGCACTGGAAATACTTTTAGTCCTCTCAGTGAGGCTCCATGCCCTCGGGTCTCATGTCACAGTCTCTGCAGCCACCTCGCGGGGAGGCTGAGGCTCTTACTGAGACAGAGAGGGAAGCATGTGTCAGTGAATAGTGACTGCAGATACTGGTGGGCAATTTCTCCTTTACGTTTACATACTGGTTGTTTTTGTTTTTTTTTTTTCCCTTCCCTAATTACCATAAACTTAATTATAAAATTAAGTATGCAGCGTTTGGGGCACTGATTGTAGAGCAGCTGAAGGTCCCTTTGGTGCTGAAGTTAAATCTATCGCGTTATGGCACAGCAATCGTCAGAGTTGCTCCTGACTTCCCTGAGCAGCCTTGGAAGGGTTAGCTGTGCCTGACAGCGGTACCAACAGGATGAAAGGCTGGACGGTCCATTTCTGTTTCCTCCTTCCATCAACTCAGATGCCTCCGGTTTTCCCGTTCTCCCTGATTATACCCTTGCAGTTCCCATCCCGCCAACTCAACCACCCAAATTCAACTTGGGGACAGTATTTCCTTTCGTAACTGTCTTCCCCTCTATGTCTTCTTGGCAGTTCTGTGCTCTGTGAACCAGTGAAACAAAGGATGCTCATTTCACTAGAAATAGCCATCATTTTACTGAGGGTTTTGTGGATTCAGCTTATAGGAAGGCAGAGACCAAGCAAGCTTCCTTCAGAAACAGATTATTTCTGCTGGAATCCAGTGAAGGAAGTACAGGCCATTCAGTTCATGAACTCTTCTCTAAGGACTCTTAATGCCTTTTGGCAATGCTTATCCCCATGTCCTGCCGCTGTACAGCTGCCAGCAGACAGCCTTTTGCCACAGCACGTGCTGTTACATGTTCCAGTGAAGCTTTCCTTTCTGCTTCTAGTGCTTCATCAACAGTTTGGGTCAGAAAGGTAGTCAGAGGCTGTTAACTCAGCCAGGTAGAAATATAGAAATACCTTCATAGCCCTGAATATTTTTTTTTATTATTATTTTAATTCCTTAGGGGAACTTCCTGAAGATCTTTAGCAATCTGGCCTACCACCACCATCCCCTCCCCATGTGAGCTGGCCTTGTTTAACCATCCATTTGCCCAAAGGAGCCCTCAGGTTTGTCTCCTAGTGACCTTGTTTCCTTGATAATGGTGGGCAGTATGGAAATGGTTTCTTAGTGATGGCTTGTGCCTTTTTTCTAAATATATACTGGGTTTCTCATGGGTAAATTTCTGAATTGGAAACCAAGATTATCTATGCACTGTTTTGGAAGGCATGGCAAAAGGCTGCCATGAGAAGCTCAGGTTCAAAGCTCTTCTGAAGAGCTGAGTAGTTGGAGAGCCTGTGGCCTCTGTGTCCTGGCTTTTGTCCACCACTCTGTTGACTGCTTCAGAAATGTGCACACAGTAAAGGATTTTAAAAAAGGAACTTTTCTTGCTGTTTGATCAGCGAATTGCAATTTATTGTAGCACTCAACTAAAAACTCAGAGACTGTTATCCCCAACAGATGATCTTGCAAGGAAAAGGATTAAACAGCCGAACCACCTACATTTGGTGGCAACATAAAAATTGACTAAGCAGTTGTCAACCAGATCTGAGATGTGGGATGAGGCATGAGAGCTAAATCAAAGTGTAATTACCAAGAATGTAACAATTATTGACGTGCTTATTGGGGTTTTGAAAGATGTTTTTTACTAAAAGAAAATCTTCAGACATCTCAGTGTTTCACCTGTAAGTTCTGTTCCCAGGAACATGGGTGGGTGATGGTTTTTGGTTTGGTTGTTGTTGTATGGTGGTGGTGGGTTTTTTTTGGGTTTTTTTTT
>JAOXNG010000057.1:32235852-32253348 GCA_028566535.1 Scolopax minor
TGCTTTGCTTCATTTAAGAGGCAAAATGAAAAGTGTGCTCCAGAATGGTTCTGTGGCCCGAACCAGAATGCAGGAAGCGGCTAAATTCAGCAAATGCAACAGAATGAGCTAATTTTTATTTTGAGAGGAAGAGCTTTGTTTTCCCATATTTCCTTAGAAAATTGCATGGTGACCAAGGAGACAAAAATTGTAACACAACAGAACAAGTACTACGTCATCAAAATTAAGAACTCAATAGTTGAACATGTACTAAGAACAAAATACAGCACCAAGTACATATGTTTTTAAATAAGTTTTATGAATTGGCAACATAAAAGCTGTTCATAATTGGACAATACTTTCATGCTATTATTTATGAAAATCAAAGTTAAAATACTTTTTACTGTTTTGACACTGAAATAATTTTTCCTTTTCAGTTCAATCATTTTATATTTGCATTGTAATTATTTTGTACATTTGCAATTAATGCCAGATACCTATACTCTGGATTCTAAGAGTACAAATCATCTGTTCAGGTTTGCAGTGAGATGATAGCTATCTATGTATAATTTTAACAAATACTATTCCCACATGGTTACCTCTCTATATTTTATAAAACTGCAGTACAACTGGAAAAAGCATCTTTCTTCCTTTTCCAGCCTTGTGAACCCTGTTTTCAAAGGAAAGCTGCAATCCTAGCAATTGTCATGCAATTCACAGTATCTACAGTTTCTTTTTTTAACTAAAATACTTCCCATTCATGCAATAAAATGCTCATACCGTCATAAAATTTAATTAACTTTGGCCAAAGAGATTAATGATGTATTAGGTCATTAAAATGTTATTTACTTCTCTTTGGTTTCAGATTAGATTTCATGATATAATGTTGACACTGCTGCTAACTAAAATATAGAGCTTTTTTAACAACTAGCTCTACTAGAAATAATTTATAATGAGTGATAAGCAAATATTATTTTTCCAACGATTCTGTAAAATTGTAGCTCTGACTCAACAAATCAAAAACTGCACTTAGTTTTGCACATGCAGATTTTTTTTCTTCTCCCACATGCATACACACACCCCACTGTGCAGGAAGATGCTTTCCTCTGACCATGCGAAAAATGGAGAATAAATAATGACTCTACGAAATAAAATATAACCACAGGTTTTCTGCAGGTGTCAGCTGTAATACACGTAGCTGAGAATACACTAGTTGAATTTGCTACTGTTGAATACAAAAGCTTATTTGTCCTCTAAAAAAAACTGCTTCTCTTAAATTTGAAGTTAGTTGTCCACTCGTTTGTTTGTTTTAGAAATCAAATTGGCTATGTGTAGCGCAGTGCGATTCCCTCACAAATTATCCATCCTGGCAATACCCAACTTGGATGAACTTCTGCTGCCCAGAGCCATTGCCTGGCCCTGCTCTCCTGTTCCTCCCCTCCACAGACCCCAGCCATGGAGAAGGGGACAGGGAATGGTGTCTGTTGGCCATCTCCTGCTGGTTCCTCACAATCTTTATGTATAAAAGATGTGGATTGGTGGCTCCTGACTGTCCCCTCAGAGGTGTATACGGGGTGCTCTGTGTCATCTTTGTTGCCCTTTGGCTGGTAAGCAGAGTCAGGGACTCCTGTAGCCCCCATTTCTGTGTTTCTATAACCCACTACAGTTTTCTTTACCCACCTTACTCATAGACATGCTCTAAGAATTCAGCTATTACTATTTGTAACATTTCTTGAGTTACAAGATGACAGGGATATGAACAAAATACTCTGAATTTCTTTTTTTTTTTTTTGCATATGTCATATTTCTCATTTCTCTGTGGTGTTTTTTTTGGTTTTCCCCCAGCTTTGGAGGAAGTTTATTCGACTTGCATATAATTTTGTGGTAATCTTTATTCCTTGGGAAATGAGAATAAAGAAAATCGAGAGTAAGTATAAAGAGAGTAATGGTATTGAAATTTAAAGCACTTACTAAAATGCTGATTTTTAGGGTTTAATTTTGAGTTTATTGAATCAATAAATAACATTTGGGATAGAGTTAAACGCAAACTTTCAGCAGTGACTTTTTTATGTAAAACTTTGATTTAGTGTTTTTTCTTCTTTTCCTGGTACCTTAGACTCTGCACAGTTCATATATATGGTCTTAGTGGGGGGTAATTTTTAAAAAGTCAGATTTGTCTCGTTGTGGTTCTGAAAACATAGCAAGATTTGGTGATTGTTTATCACAGTCCATGGGGCAGTGTCTTCGGGCCAACATCCCCAGATTTGCCCATAGTTAAGTGTGGTTGTAATCTGCATCACGAGACCTTGAGCCTTTGAATTGAATTAAAGCAGCCTAATGTGGCTAAGTGGCCTAATGTGACAACAGCATCAGATCATACCTTTCTGCTTTGTCGCTAAAGGAAAATGGATGCATGATGTCACCCAGCACAGCAGCTTCTTGGGTAATTGCTGCTGGTAATTGTGAGACTTCCCCAACAGACTTTGTGTTGGAATTGCAATTTCCTCATTGACACGTTAACATTTTCTCTTCTTTGCTGTATGCCCTGCGTGAATAAGAAAGGTTTTTCTTTTGTTTTATTATTCAAATAATGCTTCATGAATAATTGATATGAGCTTTTATACACTGTGTAGCTCAGATAACTATTTTCTGTGGTTTAAGGTCATTTTGGGTCTGGAGTTGCCTCTTACTTTATCTTCTTGAGATGGCTATTTGGAATCAATATTGTACTTACCATAATGACAGGAGCATTTGTAGTCTTACCAGAGGTAAGAACGTGTTGTTAATATTTACAGAAAAGTGCTTACTGTTGCATTTTCATTTCTGAATTAAACAAATGTCACACTTGGAGGCATACATCAATTTGAAATGTACAATCTAAAATGAATTATTTAAAATAAATTCCACTATTAAGAGGTTTTTTTTCTGCCAAAGGATAAGAGAATTTTCCTATTAGTCTTAGAGATGCTATTTTGTCAACATGGTTCTAATGCTTTTACAGAATATGTTTGTATCTGATTACTAAAATGGAGAACCAAATCCTAAAAGCTGTACTTGGTGTTGAGTACACTCAAGTCCTATTAGTGTCATTTACAGGCAGAAAAACATAACGACCCCCTCCAGACTGTGGATTATTGTCCATTAGAAATCATTTTCTAGAAGCTCTGAACATCCATAACTTTGTTTAGCTCTTACATGCAATTAAGGCTATTTGTTAACTTTGTTAAATTATTCATAAATATTACTTTGTCTCACCTAACCCGTGCCTTAATAGCATTATCAGAAAAGATGAGAATATCTGATTTTTCTCTGATTGGCTAAACTAAAAAAAAAAAAAGTATCTCCAAAACATATTAAAAAGTAAACTCAAATAAAATGATAATTGCTTTCTTTTTTTACATTTTAAGGAAGATTTAATCTTGAAATACCATTTTGAGATCCAGCATGTCATAATTAATGTAGAAATGCTTAAATTAAAACAAAGATAACTTTTAAAGCTATTTTGTTAATGTTTTCCATTGATCTCCCTCTTAATTTCTCAGCCATTTTGAAGAAGCCTACAGAGCATTAAATTTCCCCATAAGCAGATGACAGACAGCAAAACATCCTCCTCTGGTTTAGTGGAAAATAAATGCAGGACTTCTCATGCAGTTTCTAGTTTAGGATGAGGAACGACCCAATTATTGCTATCCTGATGGTATCATCCATGTGGGCAGCTCTTGGTGGGTTCTGCCGTGCACCCCCAGGCCAGAGGGACTCACGCATCTTCTGACACCTCCTCTCTCTTTCCCAGCTACTGGCCGGAGCCCCGTTTGGCAGCACAGTCAGCAAGACCATCCCCAAGGAGCATATCGCATCTGCTCAAGACCTGGACACCATCTGGTCACTAGGGGCAAGACTCAAACCACTCTTCTATTGTTTTGCTGTTTTGTTGTAATCATTAGTTACTGCTCTTACTTACAGGCTGTGGTCTCTGCAGGGCTACCTCCAGTACTCTGTTTTGTTTTATGGCTACTACGGTCACGACAGGAAGATTGGGAAAGCTGGATATCGGCTGCCTCTTGCCTACTTCCTTGTTGGAATGGCAGTGTTTGCTTACAGCTTCATCATTCTCTTAAAAAAGTAAGACTTCCCATTATTGCTGTTCATAAGCTTGTGTGCAGGCAATTGTTAATGGTGTATTTATTCCATTTCCCCTGTAGTTTTTCTGCATAGTTCTGTTAACCTGTTGAAATCTGCTAATATCACGAAAGCAGACTGAGTTTAATTCCAGCTTGGTCTTTATCTTGCTATCATTCATTTTTGTGCTTTCTTCAGTTTCCCAGCCTATAAAAGGAAGGCAGCACAGAAGATGATCTGGGATCATCTGTGTTGGGATAGTGTAAAGTCCAACACTCGTGGAAGCCCTTTCTGTTTTCCTCTTTTCTGGCATAAATGAGTGAAATTTATATTTTAAGTGTAATGCTTTCAGCCTTATTATTCCCATTTATTGAAATGCAAATGTAAAAAATCCATCCTAGATGTAATGTCATATGCATTGTTTCACCTGGTACGTGGCATCCTGTTCAAATGTAAACTTCCTTTCTTTGCTGCTGAAGGGCCAGGAGTAGGAGTCACTTAGCAGAGAGAACACTGACCATAAATCCCAGAATATGCAATGCTTTGGGATGGGCAAGGTCACCCTATTCTCTCCTGATTTGCTTTCCCTTCCCTTTTGAATACCTATTTATCCATGTCAGTGCAGTCCAGGGACATTTTTAGCACCACCTGTAATAACCCTCAGTTTTGAAACTGAACCTCTCCTTTTCATGTATTTTTATTCTACCTTCTGGTTTGTGCCAAGGGTCACTGATAAGTTTGACACTGACCTACACATCTGCAGGTTCTGGATATGATTAGCTCTTCCCCTTCTGACTCAGCTCGCTGACTCTTTGCTTGGCTGCTTACAGTTCCCCTTTTGGATGCCCTTTCTTTCACAAGCTATTAATCTTTATTTCATTTCTAACATTTTGCAGTATTCTGCCATCTTGCCTATCTGAGATGAGCGGGTCATGGTTTCTTTTTTCCCAAGGTCTGTAAAATGGCACTAGGTTTCTGTTTGACAAAATATTTTTTAATATATTATATGTTATATATTTTGAGGGTGAAAACACTACAGAAAACAAACAGATCTTGTGCACGATTGCAGTTTTGCCAAACTAGCTTGTAATCACAGTGGTAGTGACTACCTTCCAGCAAGATCCTACGTGGAGATCATAAAACTGAAATATGTTTCAGTCCACAGCTCTAGTGAGATTTATTTGCTTTATTTGTCAGCTATAAAAAAAGTAAATATCAAAATGCTCTTCCACGGTGAGTCATTTCGGCAGTAGAACAAAAGTGAAGTTCATGCTCTGGACCTCACCCTCTTTTATTTTCTTCAGAAACCTGCCAACAGTGACACTAACTACTGCAAACTTCTAAAGTAGTTCTAAAGGCACAGACATCTGAAAACTGTGAACAAAATCAGTGATTTCTGTCATATTCATCTTCCCACATTAACAACGATTGGGTTTTTTGTTTGTGTTTTTTTGGTGTTTTTTTTCTTTTTTTTACAGAATGGCAAAGAATTCAAGAATGAGTTTAGCAAGTGCGTCTGATGAAAATTACACTTTCTGTTGGAGAGTGTTTTGTGCTTGGGACTATTTAATAGGAAACCTCGAGGCTGCAGAGAGCAAAGCTGCTGCTATAGTTAATAGCATTAGGGTGAGCAACTGCCTTCCAAACTATTTAGAGTTGATTTATTTGTTAATCTGTACGATATGTAAGTCTCTCCTCTCACTCCTTTGCATTTCCTCTTGTTTTTTAGTATTCATTCACAGATCTGTTTGCCTGGGGGAAGTGCTGGTGTCGCATCTCTGTGTGGTGTTACAGTCACATCACACTGGCTGGCGCTGCCATTCTGTCCCAGCAAAGTCATTGTGTTCTTCTTTGGAAGAGTTTCATTTAATGTCACTGTAGGTGTGACAAGAAATTAGATAACTAGAAACAAATTTGCTTGTGATGCAATTTCATTGAGTTATAGAATCAAATTCTTCTTGACAAAGTGAAAACATTTATTTCAGCCCCATAACAAATGGTCCAGGGGCATTTTACAGCTCTCTCAAAATTAGAAAATAGCTTTAAATACAGGTGTTTTCCATTTAGAATTTAAGAACAAATGAAAAAATAAAAAATAAAGTAATTTATTTCCCAAATTTGGTGTATTCTCATTAAATCATTGAACAAAATTACTTCAAATTGAATCAAGGCTAAATTATTAAGCTACGCTATTTAGTTTTGATGACTAAGGATGCCTTTTGGCAATTCTGTATTATATGTCTGACACATGGATTCTATAGGCACATCCTGCAAAAAGATCTAATAGTGTAAACTGCTGGTTGTAGCCATTGAACACGCACGATCGAAACGCATGAGTGTTCAATTACTGTGTGCTTGTTTCTCAGAAATCTCCTTTGCTAGTTAAGCTCACTTATCACTTCTAAAAAGCTATGCAGGAAAGAAATGTATTTATCTATTTGCACTTTCAGGATGTGAAATTTTTATTAGTATACTTGATACCTTCTGTGAAAGATATGTGCATTATATCTGCTGAACCCTATTAACATGATAATGCTGTGTTTCTTTCAAGGAAGCTATATTGGAAGAGCAGGAAAAGAAGAAAAGCAAAAACTTGTATGTATATAAGACCAGAGATAATTTTCATAGCACTGTTTCAATACAGATAGCAGTGTTAATCTGCTTGTCTTGTACTTCTGAAACTGTGTTAGAAAAGACCCTTGGTGTCCTAAGGGTCTTTTTTTTTTTTTTTTCCTCCAGGGCAGTGACTATAAGCTTAAGAATTATTGCCAACATCCTTGTGCTTCTGTCACTGGCTGGTAGCATTTACATCATCTACTTCGTCGTGGATCGATCCCAAAGGTTGGAGCGCACCAAAAAGGAACTGACTCTCTGGGAAAAAAATGAGGTACTTTCTGTCTTTCTGTCACCTCTGTGTCAGAAGCAGGATTGTTGTCTCGGGGTTCTCTGTAGCAATAGTGTGCACTGAGGTGGAAATTGCAAGAGACTGGTCAGGAGCAAGGAGGAACAAGCATGAGGACAAAGCATAAACTCCCTCAGCCCAGTGTTCCCTCAGCTGGGGGATACTGAACGTCCTGTGAAAATTTCCATTTGGATGAATGAATGGATACTGAGAGTAGGAAGTGAATAGGTATGGAGAGGCTACTCTGCCGCTGCAGAGAAAGATGCTGGCTTCATATTTCCCATGTGTTTTTATTTTAATTAATAGACTAGTAACTTTAAAGCTAGAATGTCTGCAGTAAATATTTCTGCATGGTATTCCAGATCTATAATTTTGGATCACACCTACTGTTATTACTAGTATCAATAATACCTAAAAAGCTAAAATAATAGTTATAAAAGATAACATAGCTATTGTCAGTAATAGCTAAAAAGCATCTCCTCCAAGAAAAGCAATCACCATTATATGTGCATCAGCAGTTTCAATCAGCAGTTAAGGTACCACAGAAGATCCTCACACAAAGCTACAAAACATGCTGTGTCTTTCTGTTCTGTAGGTAAGCGTAGTTGTGTCCCTGATCACAATGATCGCGCCCTCTGCTTTTGAACTTGTGGCAGCTCTGGAGATGTATCATCCAAGGACCACTCTTCGCTTCCAGCTTGCCAGGTATGGGCTTTATGCAGTGTAGAAATTATGTAGGAAGAAAGGGAGGAAGAGGAGAGATGTGCTCTGCTCGTATGTTGTAGTCCAGCCAAAGAGAGACCATGTGAAAAGCTGGTGGGATAACAGTGCAATAACCTGTATCTTATTCTTCTTGTTTTGAGGGTTCTTGTTCTATACCTGGGAAACCTCTACAGTTTAATCATTGCTCTCCTGGATAAAGTGGACAGTATGAGCATCACTGTAAGTTTAACTTGGGGCTTTCTGATGTGTAAAGCTAGTAGACTTTGTAGATTGAATTCCATTTATTGTGATCATATATGAAGTCAGATGAAACTTTTTTTGAAATTGATTAAAACATATTACAGTTTGATGTGATTATAATGTTAAGCTGAGTTTGTAATGTTCATGTACAACTACTTGTAGATTTTCTAGGGTAACTGGATCCATTTGATTGCTGATGTAACACGATAAATAGATTTCTATGTGTTGCTTAACTATTTAAAATAAAAGCCATCACTTTAGGGCAAATATTTTCAGCTGCCATAAATCAGCTTTCAGGACTGTCCTTGCAAGTTCCATCTGACTCCATACATTGACAGTTACTTGGCAGTCACCAAACTGCTGCTTGAAAAGACAGGAAGAAATGCCTCTCTGTGTGTGCGTTGCAGAAGGTACAGGAAGGTACAGACATGTCCATGTATGCACAGCTGAAAAAGTAGCTTTTGGGACATTTCTGATTTCAGGACTCTGACGTTAACAACAATGCAAGTAATTCTACCGCCTTCTTAGCAACCAAAACTCTTTCTAAAGAAGACAATTTATCTACAACTATTCCTGATGTACAAATGAAGAGAAATGGTGTTGTCACATTGGAAGAGTCTCGCACTCAAGGCTTGACAGTCTCCAACTCACTGGTTAACAACACAGTTTCCCTGAACACCCAGAACCCACAGGATCAGTGCTGGGAGACATATGTTGGTCAAGTATGTAATTGTTTTATTGTGTCATAAACTTAATCTATGTTTACCAAAAAATTAAAATCATATTTTGCTGTGTTTAATTTTAGAGATCTTCTTTGTACAAATTCCAGAATTTAGTGAAGGATTATGAAGAAAGTGTAAAGACTACACAAAATGACTTGGCCACAGATAGAGGCGTTGTTCTTTGTTCAATATCTACAATGTGTTTAGTGTTGTACAAATGTTCTTTTGCCAAGGCTTCAGTCTCTGTCTTCAGCTCTGCACAGGCAGATCTCTACAGATGCATGAGACAGAGCTTATTTTAATAGGATACATCCTGTTGAACTCCTGCAGAGAAACATGACCATAAGAATACTTGGACAGCACCGTGCACCCTGCGCAGATTCAGGCTGCTGCCAGGATAGAAAGGAATGCAGACCCAAGCCAGGCATGAGATTGTGCCCTTGGTCATTTGTATCCTATCTCTGATTTCTGCCCATTCATTCTGCCTGGGTAAATCACTAGAGAATCAAGTGTTCTTCACTTCTGCCAAGAGCAAGAGGACAACAACCAAAGGTTTCAAAGCACTGTCAGTCCATAGCATGGAGGCAGTTGGGTAGCAGTGCCATGTATGCATGTTCCCACAGTCAGGTTGCAGAAAATATGGAGGCGTACTACACTTTTTGTTTCCCTATGTGTGAAGGCCTTTACTTTGAGTGATTAGTGGTGGTGGAGAGAAATTTTAACCATGCAAAATTCAATAGATAGCATTTGATCCAATATGCTTTGGTCTCTGTCAGTGTTGTGCTTCCATCTAGGCCACTAGATTAAGGATGCTCGAGTGCTTCTGGCTTGCTGAGCTCCTTGTTCCAGAGTAGTGATATTGAACGTCTTGTTTGATCATCTGGAGCAAAATCCCCTTGCTGTGTGTGAAAGGCTCATTTCTGTTCTTGTACACCCCTCTCCCTATTGCACAGGCAACAGGAAATCTTTAGAATCAGCATTTGTGGGTTTCTTTGATTGGCTGATTGTTTGTTCCCCAGAATGGGCTAGAGATGGGCTTTGAATCTTTTCTGTGTAAATGTTTTTAAAGGCCAGTTAAGCACAGGATAACCACATTCATTTTTAAGCACTATACAGGTCTCTCTTACAGCCTGGTGATCATACTGCCACTAGTTTTGTTTTATATGAGTAATAAGCCTTTCTCATTGTGAAGCTCTTAGCAAGTCTGTACTACCACAGCCAGTATAATAATTGGGTACAATGGAAAAAACCCAACTTATTTCAGTTTATCTAGATAAACTTTAAGAACAGTCATTAAAAAGAAAGCTTGACACTCTGATGACCAGAGTTTTCTTACTGGAAGCAATAGAAAGCACACTGAAAGCTTGAGTGTATTTGTTCTCTTTGCTAGAACAAAGGCCAGTGAGGGAAAAGTCAAACAGGAAAAACCTAAAAGGAAATAATTTAAGTATTCAAATCATATTTCATCAGTATACTAAGCTTAAGCCAAAATACAATTTACAAATGCAAAAAAGCCATACGTAGCCCGTTTACTTCCAGAATGACTCAATGTGTGTGAACAATATGTATTTCAGGAGATGCTAAAGCTTTCAATTATCGACATGATTTTCACAGTTGCAAGCATCCTGCTAATTGATTTTTTCCGCGGACTGTGTGTGCGATATTTAAGTGATTGCTGGTGCTGGGATCTAGAAAGCAAGTTTGTAAGTACAGTCTTTATTTTATCAAACTAAAATGCTGAAGATAGCCAGGCTCCTTCCCTTAGCATTGAGCTTCCTTAAGGCCTTTCAACAGATAAAGAATTTCTTGGCAGCACACATCTATAAAGTCATAGCTAGCACTATTTTTAACACTATTAAATTGGGGGGCACCCAAATTTACCTTATGCTGAGACTGGATGTTTTTCTCAAGCCTACTCTCATGGCTGTGGTGCAAAAATCTCTTTGTTTTCCCAAAAATGAGATCATGGAGCAGTTTCAGAGTCAAAGATGAGAGTAAGAGCATGGGGATGCTCCCCACATCCTCTTTTCTGTAACTGTACCATCCGTCCATAATGTAGGGGTCGTTCAAGAGACAATAACCAAAAGCATATAGCCCCTTAAGGAAATTATATTGAGTAATATTTGGGTAGCAAGATGCTGTTGGCATGAAAGACTGGACTATTCTCTGTCCTTAACTTGGGAAGAAAACTAGAGAGGAATTAGTTTATTTAATCCCTTGCTGTAGAGTAGGTTTTACTGGTCCCACTGCCTGCCAAAAGCCAGTATTTGTTCTGGATGTTTCAGGCTGTGTCCTGTCTGCAAACTGATTCTTCTAACAAATCTTCTAGCAAATGATGTGAAAAAAGAGGAGGGGGGAAAAAATGAGGTATTCATCCCACACTGTGTTTCTTGCAGCCAGAATATGGTGAATTCAAAATTGCAGAGAATGTATTACATTTGGTCTACAACCAAGGAATGATCTGGTATGTAGTCTGCAAGTGATTTTTCTTGTTCTTTGTTGGCTGATTACTAACTCAATCAGATGATTTCCAATGAAACCTATTCAAGTAGGATATTAGTAATGTAGTCTTTTATAGTTTATTATATTAAGAGATCATCTGTTGATAGTAAGATGTTGTTTACCTGTTTGTTTTTTGGTTTTTTTTATGTGTTCTTTTTGCTATTGAAATTGCTTCTGGCAACACAGCACTGAAATGATATTATTTTTCCAGGATGGGAGCTTTCTTTTCACCTTGTTTACCAGCATTCAATGTTCTCAAGTTGATTGGACTCATGTACCTGAGGAGCTGGGCTGTGTTAACGTGCAATGTACCACACCAGCAGGTTTTCAGAGCGTCTCGGTTAGTCAAAAGATAAAGAATTAATCAAATGCAAACAATGGAAATATCTTCTGTGCAGAGGAACAAAATGACAGATTTTAGCTCTGAGAGTTGGTAATCAATTTTCACAGTGATACTGATAGCAAAGGTCTGTGAAAAAAAAAAATACAGTTACTGAAACTGGAGGGTTTGTAAGGCAGGGAAGTTAAAGATATGCAAGAGCTGAAAAATATGTCATGGAATATTCCTAGACCAATATATGTGGCCTAATATAAATGCTTGATTTCCATACAACTCTGAGCACAATAACCTACGTGTATTAACTGTTGCAAATTTTTTTTCTTTATGTTTCTTTCTTTGAAAGCTGTAAAGTATCTGCTTTTGTCTGTTACATCACACAACAGAATTCCCCGCTTTTCTTCTATCATGATGAATATCGTAATTGTTACTCAAAATGGAAATTATTTCTAGCATGTTTTGAAGATGAGTCAACTTCTACCTCTGTTCTGTTTCTCCTGCAACACAACTGGGCAGTTGGGTCAGTTTTACAGACGAGACGGGTGCTATAAACAGTTCTCTGGCTGCAGCGGTGGCATCTGGAAAGTTGCGCAAATAGGATTTTCATCATGAAGAGTCTGTTTAGACTCATTCTGTTCAGACTTTCTAATCACAGCAGAATGATTTTGATCTTTCAGAAATTTAGATCTTGAACTTGTTGGGTAGATACAGACTTGCACCTTTCATGTTGCCTGTTTTTCTCTCTGATTAGTATAATCTGCAACATGTTATGCCTTCTTGCAGATCCAATAATTTCTACTTGGCCATGTTGCTGTTCATGTTGTTCTTGTGCATGTTACCAACGATTTTTGCGATTGCCCGATACAAGCCATCTTTAAGCTGTGGTCCTTTCAGGTAAGTCATAATAGACTAATGAAAATTACAAAATTTTATTTCACCCTGTCACAACAAATTCATCAGGTTCAATAATACCCAAATTACTGTTTTTTATATATATAGGTCAATCTTTTTCTGCTGATGATGTTTTCCAGTATGAGTTTAATTAGGTGAATATATCAATGTTCTGAGTGAGGCTTGGTCCAGTTTTTATGTTTACACAAGGTAATGTGTCACCAAGCAATCCAGCAAACATCACTGTCCTGTGTCACAATTCAAGCACTCTCCAAGCCTGGCCAATGCTTTTGTGCTTTGGAAAAACTGTTAAAAAGCAAATAATCAAAAAGTTGCCTCTTTTTTTTCTTTTTTTTTTTTTTTTCCCCTTTCACTGTACTGTTCTGAAGTAGCTTTGGATGAAACTCCTTGTCTACTCTATGAAGCACTGCTCAACAAATTGATGTACCTAGGATTTCTGGCAACTTTATTTTATTTTTTTTCCCTTTTGTAGTGGACAAGAAAAAATATATGATATTGTTTCTGAAACGATTCAAAATGATTTTCCCACATGGTTCAACACAGTGATCACCTACATCAGCAGTCCTGTGGTTGTCCTCCCCGCACTACTACTTTTATTGTAAGTACTTTGTTTCTCCCAGGCAGATTAAATTGATTATATTAATACCGGCCTTGTCTCTGGAGAGTTAAATGTTGACACTGAGGAACACATACTGTATTATTGTAATTTTATTAAGCATATCTGAAAAAAATCCACCTTATTGAATATATATTGATCAGATAGGAATGAGAGTCTGAGAGTATGTTAAAAAGACCATCATCGCACTTTCAAAAGGAATTTCCTGTTCTGGGACACCGTGTTAGTGCAAGTTCACTACAGTGTGTCAAGGCTTGCAGTGCTGCTGGTTCCAGGAAGATTTAAGATCTTTCTTCCCTCTTGAGAGCTCCTCAGAAATTAATATTCCATTTCCTCGTGGTCATTAGTTTTAGTTTATGACTGTGAACAGGGCTCAGTCTATGATTTAAAGAAGCTACCCAGTCATCCTGATTTCTGACAAGATAAATCAATTATGAAGGCCTGCTCTGAAGCCCTAATGTAATATAACTTGCTCCAGACTTTCCAGTGAAAGTCTTTTCTTACCCTAGTTTCCAAATAATTATTTACAGCTGGGAATTAATACTTACTTTGAGCTGTTTGAAATTCACTTTGCTTTATGAAGTATCATTTGTCTTGCATGTACCTTTGTATCTTTTTTTTTTCCTTCTGTAAACTATTGATGAATGCAGAGTTTGCACTCATCAAACAGACCAAAGCAATACTTCCTAATTGTAACTTTTTCCTCTAAGGTCCCAGCCACGTAAACGTGAACGTATTCACAAATTGAAGTAGGCCTATTGACTGCTTCAAACTGATGGCTGAGCACATATGTAAATGTTTGTGGTATAAAGTCCAGCTATAAGATTTTACTTCATCTGAAAGCCAGTGCAATCCATTATGTCAGGCCAGGTCTGATCTCGGCTGTGCCAGTGTAAACAAAGTGTTATTCCAGTCAGTCAACAAACTTAAGTTGGTCTTAGTGTACAAACTCGACTGTAATTCTGGTGTCTCTGTTCCGTAACCTTGGACTGGGAAAAAAAGACGATAAAATACTTCTCAAAATTTTCATTTTGAGCAAGTCCAGAATTTAAACCCAAAAAAAGCTAGAAAAGCATGTAGAGTCATATGCATAACGAAAAGCCCCGCAAAAAAACCACAGGCATAATTAGAACTGTTGTTAAATCTGCTTTTAGTGTCACTTTTCATGTATGTTTGCTTGAAGTGAAGGCTGCCATCCATTGTCATGGTACAAATGAAATGCTATGAAGCAGCAACTGAGCCTGTGCATCATTTTGATGACCTATAAACTCTCAAAGAGAAGACTGTCAAGAATGTCAGATGTGACTCATGCTCACCTCTTTCAATTCTAGCATGTTAATCTATTACCTACAAAGCATTGCGAGATCATTAAAATTCACCAACAATCAACTGAGGATGAAGATCCAAACAGTAAGTACAGTTCAAAGCCCTTTTACATGCAGTTTGGTGGGTCTTCAGAAAAGTACTAGTCTAATTAAATCTCTAGAGCCACGTTCAGTGTTTTGCAATGTAAAACCAATCCTGTATTTGTCACCCTTACGCAGCAGTGGATTTACTCTCTAATCCATAACAATTTACTGCTTTTCATTCTCCTGAATGTATTTTAGGAAAGAACTGAAGATAAGAAAAAAGTGGTTCAGATGGCAGTAGGTAAGTTGGTGAGCTTTAGAAATGCCACTTATTAATGAAGCATTCAGATGCAAAACAATTTTGATTTCTCATACACATAGGAAAGTTCAATTACGTTTTAAAAAACCTCTATTTCCTCTAGTGTCCTACTTCTAGGTGGTTTTTGAGCTCAGCTTGACTTAATCATGGCAGCACTGAAAAACAAGGTGTGTAGTTTATACCTAAATTCTGCTGGGACCTTTGGACTGGGTGTTTTCCTGTTTTTACCACCAACAGGGCAGAAACTAGGAGCCATCTCTGGTTCAAATCATGTCAGACCTTGCATAAAACTCAGGGGCTAGTGGGCAGAAGAGGAGGAAGGGCACAGCCCCTATTCTTTAACCTGAGATGATTGAGTATTTCACCAGCATGAAAAAAAATACAGACTTAAGTGTCTGCTGCGCCTGAGGGAATTTGAACCTGCATCTTCCACTCCTCAGGTTTTAGCAATGAGAAACCACAGAAAGGATACCCTCCTTCCAGTGAAAGGAATAAGTGAAAATTTGCCAAGCCAAAGAGAAGACATGATTCAGTAGCCTTATGGCTAGATCTTAATGCTACTGTGACCCTCTTATAGCTCTTCAGCAGACACATAAATAGTGAAATACTTGATGGGTAACAATTGATCAGGAGTGACTCTTAAGGGCAATGAGGTATGTGTCCTAGTTGGATTTCCTTTGTTACAGAAACCAAATTCAGCTTTTGGCTGTGACCAGCACAGTCCCTTGAACCAGTTTGCTGAATTTGGCCACCTTCCTATTGTGAACTAAAACAGGGCTCTTGAAGAGACCTTGGCCTGTTGCCCATTTTGGAATCCTACAGTTCAATGTCCAGTTGAACTGTACATTCTATGTTCCTCAATAGTGCATCTACTGTGTAACGTGTTCTGTTGGATCCCCTGACTGAAGGATGAATTTGAGCATTTATACAGCAGGTTCTAAATTTTAGAGGCCTCTACAGTTCTTGTAATAATTTCTCTTCTTTAGCCAGAATCCAAAATCTTGATGGGAATGACAAGAGACCAGAGCAAGAATGTGATATTATCAGCCAGGAGTCTTCTCTTCGGTCCTCAACTCCCCGAAAGAATGGCAGTGTTTTGAACTTTGAATCTCCCATGAGCAAAGGCACCAGAATACAAACCATTTCCCAGTCTGTGCCTCAAACTGTGCCCTCAACTGATGTTGCAAGACCTGTCAACGCAGCTCCCACAACTTCTACCTCCTTAAAATCAGCTCCCTCAGCATCAAGTGTACAGAAACCAAGAAACGATCATATCACAAACAGGCAAGACTGCTTTGGTTTTGAAATGGCATTTCTTCCAGCAGCTCCATGACATTCATGTGTTTTTACACAAAATATCTATCCAGAAAGTCTGAATACTAAATCAGCTGAGGAATTTTTTAAAAAGCATTCATGGGTACTATTCAGAGTGCTGGCAACACCAGCGCCTTAACTCTCTCTTAATTGAGATGGGATTATAAAACTTTTGAAGTTATGTAGTTGCAGTTTGCACATGCCTCAAGCAAAGGTAAATACTAAGTTTTCCCTCAGGCTTGTAACTAAAATAGTTTGTGGAGGATACTGTTTCCATGGACAAGACAAACACAGTATGAGTGAAGGAGCTCTATGCAGAACGCCTGTGAAGGTCTGGCTGTAGAACAACCAGTTTTGGACAGCTGGTTCAGAGAGCAGACCAATGCTTTAAGCTACCTGGCTTTGTTCAAGTGATCAGATAAAGGTTCCCAAAATGATAAGAAAACAAAACAGGAATGTAACCTGAGAGGTCAATTGTCTGCTACCTTTTCCTAGGGAAGAATGAATGCAATTGCTAATTTCTAGACTATGTTTCTCAGACTGGTCCTAAAAACTTGCAACAATGGAGATTTCATGATCTCTACCCTTACACTCTAGCGTTTGACTTCCAGAACAATATTTTTTTTATATGAATGAAGATATATATGAATTAGACTGACAGATGAGTGTAACTCTAAATGTTTCCTTCCTGTTTTTTCCTTCCTAAAGGTACCCAAGTGTTGTGCATGGGAGTGCAGGAGAGCTCTGTAAAACAAAGCCCTACACACCAGTGGCTTTCAAAAAACACACTGAAGATGTTCATTCTGAGCCTCTCTTCAGAAAAGGCATTCGGCAGGTAAATACGGATGCTCTTGGGGCAGGGGCTCCCGTTTTTGTGGGACGTAGACCATATGCTACCAGGTATTTTGTTGTTAATGAAAATGAGTCCCGCAAAAAATCGCTCCGTTCTACCTCCCGACTCCAAAGGCATTTCAGAAAAGACGAGTCAGGAGACGTTATTGAGTTGTATCCACGCAATGTCAGAAGATACGTGGTTCGAACACCACATCAGATATATTCCCCTCATCCCAGTGAAGATGAAGAGGATGAAGAGGAACTCAGGAGAGAATTCATTAACAGATCCCATCGCCCTCGCTCACTGTCTGATCTTCGCCCACCACCAAGATTTTACATTGGGGAACGCGCTGATGGCCACATCCTTATAAGCAAAGATCTGGCCAGAGTGCATTACAAATCCTGGGATGATGGCTTTGAGCTAGACCTGGACAGGCCTCCATACACTTACAAGAAAGTGCACCTGAACTATTCTGAGCCACGTGTGAAACCAAAATCAAAGCAAAAGATGGAGCAATCTCTAACAGAATCTGATTCCATTTCCATTGAATCCAGCAGTGATCCACAGAATAGCAGCAATGACCAGTATATCCAGGTGATCCATAGCAAGGAAAAGTACCCAAAACCT
>JAOXNG010000057.1:32309893-32325522 GCA_028566535.1 Scolopax minor
GACAAACAAAATAAAGTTCACAAAGGAAACAGTTAAATTTTCTGACTGACTTCACTGTCACAGAAAATGCTAAACACATTTGTGAGTTATATAAAACTGCATCAGTTCATATTTTCCCCTCCTGGTTTCACAGCCCAGAACAGCAAAAGGACCTTGTGACATCTCTAGGCTCTCAAGAGTTTAGTAATAAAAATAAAAAAGCCCTCATCAGAAAACAACACTCCACACCCTCCTGCTGCTGGGCAAATGAGTTTCCCATTTTCCTCACTTATCCTCAGACTAAACAACGTTAAATTTATAAATCTGACATCTATTTATAGCAAGCACTCTACCCTAAGAGGTTGGTGTGTATCATTGTCAATAATCCACAGGACAGCTTTCAACCTGGCATGTCAAGTAATTAGAGAAACCTCCTGCCTTAATTAATATCTAAGCAATATATGCACCGAAGCGTGCTATAGCCCTAAACTGGATGGTGCGGGTGTTCCTGTGCTGTAAATTAACCTCTGCTTTTTTAGTTTTTCTCATTTACCCTGGAGAGTAATTGATAATGTCAACAATATCATGCCCTTCTGTCAGCAGTCTGTAGAAGATGGGGCAGTGGCTTGCTGTGTAGGTACTGCAGGGGAGGCAAATTAATGGATGTCCAACAGCACTGATAATCCTGACAGCAGACACTGAAGGAACTAAGCTGGTGAGCTGCCGTGAAGGTAAAGTGGGCTAACACCATGTGGGGAACAGTGGGGTAACTGGTGTGAGACGGTGGAAGCAGCAGAGGGTAGCTCACGTGTGTAAGTGCAGGGTGTGTGGGGAAGGAAGGGATAAAAGGAGGGAAGGTCTCAAGTTGGGGTGCTAGGCTGGATTTGAGGAAGTGAGTAAAGACTGAATAGAAGGTGCTGGGTATAGGGCATCAGCTGAGTCTCGGCTGGATAAAATATGGCGCTGGATTGGGCTCTGAAGACTGGGCTCAGAGAAGAGTAAAGACGTTTGGTGCAGAGTTGACCCTTTCTCTTTTTCTCTGGAGCAGCAGCAAAATGGCATTCAGGATTTATGCTCAAAAGAAGTTTATCCAGAGTCCATATGTCATTTTTCATTCACTCATTTCAGTAGATATGACAAAGGTCAGTGGCTCCTGATAACCTTGCTTACAGACTGGTGAACTGAGGAGTGGAGAAGTTGTTTAGAGAAAAAAACCCACACCTTAATTTGAAGGGTATAATTAATAATTATGACACCCTTTAAAAGTCTTTCACTTTATAAAAGTTAATCTATGCCCCTAAATCCCTTCAATTACCTTTTCTAGGCCATTCCTGTTTCTTTTCAGATAATATAAGTAAAATAAGCTATCTTAAAATGAAGAATACTTTATTGATGTATTTGTGGTATTGTTATTATTTCCAGTTATTATTCTCCAATCCATCTTTAATATAGTCTGACATCTTGTTTGCTTTTTTGACCACTACTGTGCACTGAGTAGAAATTTCCATTAAGCTGTCCACAGTACTGCCTAGATCTTTTTCTTGAATGATTTTGCAAACCATCAGTATATATGAATAGTTTGAATTGTTCCTTTCAATACACGTTACCGCACAGTCACCTAACGAAATTTCAGCTTCCACCTTGTCCAATCCCTTCCGTTAGGGTTGTTTTTTTTAAGTTGTGGCTAAATGAAAGTTCATCATTAAGGTAATTAAAACTTCCTGGAATGTTTATTCTGCTCTATGCAATTTACAACAGCAGCGATGTACTGTTTTGGGCACACTGGCTAATCGCATTTCAACAGTTAATGCTCTTCTAACCAAGCTCAGGACCTAGTTTTCTGTTTAGTTCTTTTTTCAGAAGCCTGCCCAGCCGTACATATTCTGTATTAATGTTCTTCTGGATTGGAAGGATTGAATGTAGTAACTGGCAAAATCAGGTAAAATAGATTCTCCTCATTAATGGTTTGTTTTCTTTACCTAGGTGTAGCTATTAATTATAATTTACAAGGTGTTGCCTCGAATAGTACTCAAAATGCAAATGTTACACAGATTAATGAATTTTGAGATGTAAACCAAATGCACTTTTTATTCTATAAACAATGGCTTTATTATACTAGAATCGTTTTACAGTAACGGGAACTATTTGAGGAAAACTGTTTTTAACTATGGCAAAAATTTCTTTTGTCTCTAAAACACTCTTTCAAGTGGAATTTTTTAACTTTGATCAACAAGGGAGAAAAGCATCAACACAAAACTTCATAGACAGTTATTGAAGAATATGACTATGGCTATATTTGACTACTAAATTTTAAATATGATCATTGTTTGTTTCTGTGGAGAAAATAACCTATGTTATTCTGCAGAGGCAGAATATCATATTACATTCTCCCCAGGTACAGAGAACTCTGCAAGTTTAAATATATTTTGAACAGCTTTAGTTTTGTGTTCCTCTTTTTCTCTGTAATTTTGTTTTTATGGATTTGTTTTCTGAACCCTTTAAGAACTCCTTTCATTGCCTATCAGTTGAGTTTCAGCTTCATCATCCCCTCCCTCAGGAAGCCTGTCTTAGCCAACGCTCCTGTTATGTTGCAGGCACAAGAACTCTAGGTGATGAATACTCTCTTTATGACAGTTACACAGGAGGATTGTATTCACTTAATTACACTGTTCATTTGGAAAAATTGCTGCCCTACCCCAGCATGTTAATAAATTGTCTTTTATAGAATAGCTTCAAATATTTTTAAAAAAATCATTATTGTGCATTTATACCAACTCTGACAACATCAGTCTTTGCAATATGAACCTTGCATTGTTGCAGAAAACCTAAAATTGTTCTAAGTTACATGGACTGATCAAAAGCCTTTACCACTTGTTGGCTTATATGTAAAGCTTAACTTCTAAAACCAAACAGCTGATGTTTGTGTCATGTAACAGGCCAAATACGTGGTATAAATTGGCTTTGCCTCAATTCTTTCTGTGATGAATGAATGTTCTGTTCTCAGAAATAATTGCTTAAATGAAAAGGTTGCACACATCAACCATATAGTGCAAATGGTTACTCCCCAAATCCTTGTTAAGCTAATTTCATAGGAAGCAGGAATTTGTGTTGGTGTTTCTGAATGCTGTGTGAAGGCTAGAGTTCAGTAGAAACCATTCACTAGTCCCAAAGTGTGATACTGTTTAAAAACTGTTAGCACTTAGGCAGAAAATTCCATAACCGCCTAACATGGCACAATCGGTTCATATATAGTTAGATACTAATTAGCATGGGACAGAGGAAAATGTTGATTTACAAGCACTTGTGGAAGCATCAAAATTTTCAATGAGCAGCCATTACACTAAGCTATGTTATATCAAAGGTCATACATTATAATTATTGAGATAGCTTGTATCACTGTGATTCAAATTGTCATTTGTGTCTGAAAAAAAAAGAATGTGGACAAAAGAGAATAGATCCAGATAATTTTTGTCTGGATAAATTCATAACTTAATCAAAACTGATTAGTTTTGATTAATTCAAACCTGTAAAATTTGGTACTATTTCAGATCAAATACATGTAGACAAATTTTATGGTAAATTTTAGAATGCTAAGATGCTTAAGAACAATGATAAAGTTTCTATTTCTGTCTTGTTCTTATGAGCACCTAATAAAAATCCACAAAATACACATCCACACAATGCTTTTTACTATCTTCCTTTGTGAAAGAGCTGAACCCATTTAATAAGGAGGGATGCTGATCCACAGATATGGTAAATGAGGGATGAACAGGTACATAATACATAAGTGACAAAGTGTCGTTATCTGTATTAGCTGGGGAAATGGGAGGAGTTTATTCATGGTTGCAAGCAAAGACAAGAGATACAAAGTTCAAAACCAGGCGATTTTTGGGCTGGGTACTCTCTTTGCTCTTTATCTCTCTCTACTATGACCATTGATTTATAGTGGTGCCAAAAAAGACAGATTATTCCAATGGCTGATTGTTTGCATTGTGAAATATTTTCCTGTTGGCCTGATTAGGACCTTATCACAGAACCTATCCCACCAAGGTTAAAAGTTGGTTTTGTTGTAATTATGAGATTTTGACTACACAGTAAAGTGATCTGGGTGCTCTACTCAATTCTCTGGGTCAGAGAATTATCACACTGACTGGATTAGGAGGAACAAAGACCACAGATCAGAGATTGGCCAATCTCTAGGCAGCTTCTTAGTTTTTCTGTAAGATTGAGTAGAAGAGTAGAACCTCAGGCCAGCTGGATTTGAGGGCACAGTTGTGTAGCAAGCAGAAAGCGGAATGAGGATGCATAAGAAAAAAGAGGGCATGATGAAGCAGTAAGAGTAGCTAGAGTGTTATTCTGGATTACCATGTGATATCTTGGAGTCGTTTGTAATCAAGACCTGAATATGTCCCTGACCACTTAAGATTACACTGAAAAAAATAATTAGTTCAGGTAATTTCAAAAGAAACCAATTAATGTTTTCAGATGAGGAAAGATTGTTCTCCTGCATATGCTGAACTGCATGCTATTTCTGCACCAGCATTGAAGTACTTAATGTGTACATGTGTATATAATACCAATTCATTTTTCTTTCTATAACTATGTATATTTATATGGCAAAATATGCCTCGTTTCATGGTCAGTTAAATTCACTGGTTATTTGAAAAACTATAATACATCTTGGGTGTTCTGGGTAAACTGATGCTGCCAAAATTGTCAGCAAAAAGACCGGAAAAGCTGATGAACCTTAAACTTTTCCCCAAACAACTGCTCAGTTGTTTCTTCAGGATATAAAAGAGGCAGAAAGCCCAAGCAAGACGAGTGGTAGGAAAAGAGAGAGGAAGGATAGAAATTACTGTCTGATGTGGATTTCACAAACTGCTGTTTAATCTTTAAGAGACCCTATAACAACAATCCATGCTAATCAACATTTTAGGAGTTTTAAGTGAGTTTGCTCATAAAGAAAATATATCACTTTAGTTCTGTGCTTTACTTATTCACTAGTTTGTTGCTTTCATTTTGCTTGGGGATTTAATGCTTTTGTAAATTCTACAAGGTAACATGTTCAGAAGCAGCTAAATGACATTTTTGAAAGCGATTTTCTTAGTCAGACTAAGATCTCCAAAGGTATGTACAACCTAATTCCAAACAGTTTTAATGTGAACTGCAGAAACAGCCTTTCAGTTTTTCAGGACTGGTGTCACTTTTACAAACGGGACTTAAGTTAACAGCTGGTTAGGTATTTTTAACTAGTATGACTTATAATTAAAAACTATATATATATATAAAAATAAATACTGCCATGTATAATTATTATGCCCCTTTGTGGGTATAAAACCCACAGAAGACAGCACTGTGGTTTGTGGGCTCTTCTCCTAGCAACTCCTATTAACGTCAGAATTGCTTGGGCAGCTCCATCTTCATACCCCACACTGAGAATTTACTATATGGTGTTGGTTTATGTGCAGAATTCATATGCCTGTATCTCTGGTTATCTGTACTAGCTGTACTTCCATTTCTTGTCATCTTACAATCATTTTTAATAACAGCTTTATGCTATTACTTATTCAACTTCTTTTTTTTTGAATTTGGAAAAATAAGATTAAGATATGGTCTCTGCCCCAAGGAGCCTATAATTAAAACAAGACCAGCATTATAGAAACATATATACTAGCTGGCTTGTAACTGGATGGTCTGTTTAGTTTTGTTTTGACGTACTGTATGAAACAGCATTTAACAGATGTTGGGAAATTAGCTCTCTGAGCTTCTCATATAAACATAGAGCAGAGATATACGTCTATGAATTCATTTCATCATCGAATGTGGCTATTAATGTCATCAGGCATTTTTTAAGGTTTGTGCCTATTTTACTGTGCTTTGAGTATTCCTTGCAAGAAAAGATAGAGAATTCTCTAGAGAAAGCTGAGTGACTCTGTTGTAGTAATGCTTTCTAAGTGCAGTGCTGATGATTCTGTTCTCTTGCATAAAAGACATTGCCTTGTCCAAGGCCACCAGTGACAAAAATGAAGTGTCAATTGTTTTATTACATAACCTCCATACAGAGTGTTGACAAAAAAACCCCAAATCAAACCAACCAAAATGGGTGGGTCCCCCTTGGCAAGTTGGCAACTTGGTGAGTTGTCCTTCTCATTATAAATAATTCAAACCTATCATGCAAATAATGTAGTTAACATTATTATGGCTGCTCATATCCCCGCTGAAATAGCACACATCCAGCAAGGTGAGAGGTCTTTCCACTCCTCCTCTTACCCTGGAGAATGCAACATTGAGGATTAGATTCCCCTTTACAGCTTCCAGGGTGTAAGAGGGGAGCAAACAAACTGTGGATTGGCCCTCTCTGCACAGGCAGGGAAACCAGGCAGGTCAGGAAGAGGATGGAGCCTGAAACCTGGGACAAAGCCTCAGAATTAAAAGAGATATGTAGAAGACAAAATGATGTATAGATTTTCTAATTTCCACTTGTATTTAGTGTATTTTGCATTTCACATCTGTATTTTTATTTTGTGTACCCCTTAGTTTACTTTTCATGCATTAAATAGTCTTAAGTGTTTCTAAAGTAACAACTAAGGTTTTAAAAGAATATTCCCCCTCCAGATTACAACAGATGTGCCGTATTAATTTAGGGTGAGTGGGCACACATGTTATTAAAATCACCTTCTTACCTGCCAACTCCACCAAATTTTCCAGTGCTTGGATATGTTCTTCAAACGCTGTGTGGAATTTCTTACTGTAATGTTATCCGTGCTTTTTTTTTCCCCTCAGTTGTTTTATCCAGTTACTAAACCTACATGTGGCCTCCTCCTCTGATTTGAGCTAAAACAATACTTTATGACAATCACCGAAAACGTAGCCTCTGAAGATACCAACGTGATTAGGGAGAGGGGCCAAGCACTTGTGCTGAGTGCCAGAAGAGCACTTTATAACCACAGCAAATCAGTAAGTTTGGGCTAGATGATATGGCAGAGGAGAACTGATGTAAAATATAAGTTGGGGAAGCATGCAAAAGAGAGGGAAAGTAAAAAGGCAGATTTAAAACTCAATTTTAATTTTCCCTCAATGTGTGAGGTTACTAGGAGGAAGATGCTTTTCTTTGATGTTTGACTTTGCTGCACCTTTCTTTACTTCAATGTTGTGCTGTTAACACACATTTGTACAACAAAGCATGTGCAGATGTGAGTTCTCTCTGTGCCGTAGGCCTATGAAAAGCTGTATTAGCACAGCACTAAATCTGAACTAATGCACCCTGTCCCTCAGCAAGGACTAATAGCTCAGGATCAGCTTCATGTGATCAGCTTTTGAGCTGCCTGGAATGGAGGCAAAGTGAGTTTTGTCTTCCCACTTTGTAGAGCTATCCACATTGGGTCTAATTTGGAAGAAGCATTGAAAGCTTTCTTAGGCATGATTTTGCTTTTTGTTGGTGTATATCAAAGTGCTTTGCAAATGAGGCAAGCATCACTCTCCATATTTCATGATATGCAATACTGGGACAAGTGAAATCCAGTGCCTGGCCTTAGCTACCCAATGGGCAGGACTGGAGCATGGTTCGGGTCTCCAGTAGCCCGCCCACTCATCTCTAACTGGCAGTTGCAGGATTGCTCAGGTTCTGTGCTAATATTCAGTCCTATAACTCTTGGCATTACATCTTGTGTTTATCAATAAATGTCCACAATGGCCAAATTAGAAACACTGCAGGGCCTTCTAAGTAGCCTAAGTTTTCTTAGTTTAATACCTACAAAATGGAAGAAGGATTATGTCAATCTATTGTGAAATTTTAATTTCTGTACATTGGAGTAAGTAATAACAATGCCCCTATAAAAATATGCATCAATTGTCACAGACCAGGTTTCATATCTTTACATAGAAAGTTAAAGAAAATGCTCCTAAAGATAATTTCCTCTAAGTATGGTTTGGTTACAAATTAAATAGTATTCCAATTAGCTTTAAGTTGATTTTATGCAGTACACAATGGTCTATGTTCTATTTACTTTTGTTGCTTAACTTTATTTTCCAGAACCAGGATAAAGCATTAATGATGTCTCCCAGCCCAGAATTCAAGCCTGATTTAACCTGCCTTTTGTGGCATTGAACCAGAGAGTCATTTGGATTTAAACATTTTAGGTTGGTAGTTTAGAAAAACGTGTTTAGAAAAACGTGGTGCCATCGTGTGGAAAACACTAGGAAGTGTCAAATACAGTTTTTAAAAGAAAAACTAGGTAGCATAAATATCTTTATTCAATGTCATGAATTGGCTGAATTATAAATATGTATTATATGAAATAAGAAGATACATAGAAATCTGTTGTTTTAAACTGTATTAGGTAAGAAGAAAAACTGATAATGGAATCAGGAATTGTTGATTCAATTTTGTTTATTTTCCGACAGCTCGGGAAGTCCTTTTGCACGAGCACAGACCAATCAAAACACACAGAGAGTCTCCACGCCACTTTTAATCAGCAGGTAAATCCAACATTGCCTACTTCTGTACTCGTTTCTGTATCTGTTTATCTCTTTGGTTTTCCTCTAAGACTTTACAAAACTTGTTTTTGTCCGCCTGAGTTGCTTTTCTCCCCCACAAACGCACACACAGAGTCACACAAACACTCCTATCCATAACATTAGCAGGCCAAGGCACTCTGCCCACACAGTCCTCATTCCTGCATGAGTTCACACGAAGCTTTGTTTCAGCAATGGTTTTGGTTTAAGGCCTCTTCTTGTTTCTTACATTTAACCAAGACACAAGAGACTTCGCCAGATTAAAAATAGCTGTCCCTAATACCAATAAATGCCCACAATGGTCAAATTACAAACACTGCAGTGCACTCACACAGCCTAAGTTTTTCTAGTTTAATACTTACAAAATCAAAGCAGTATGTGTCAGTCTATTGTAGAAAATGTGCAGAATTTTAATCTTTGTTGCAGTAATAATAGTGCCTCTTTGAAAACATGCATCGTTTGCCATGGATGGCTAATGGTTTCTTTAACAGAAAGAAAAGAACAAGTTCCTAAAGACAACTGCCTTTATAAAAGCTCATCTATAACAGACCCGTGAAAGCTTGCACATGAGGAGTGTGATTCAAAAGCTGCCTTCTGTGATACACTCTCCTAACGCAAACCTGCACGTCACAGAACTGTACCTATCTCCTGCTCCAGGACCCTGTATTCCAAGTGCTAGTTAGCCTGTTCTGCATTCTGCTGGTTTAATTTGTATTGAATAACGACAAGTGGGTTTGAAACAGTCTATCTGGGATACAGCTTGAAGAAGGAACGTGTTTGGATCAAGCCTATTTCTGCAAAAGTTTAGTGGGTTTGTTTTGGTAAAACTTAGAAAGTTTTATTTGAGCTTTAAGAACATTGAACATCTTTGGAATCCTTTTTGAGAATGGAGATTTATGTAGTATTTTACTCAGAAATTCATTTGCTTTGTGCAGAAAGAGCCTGCCCTTGTGGCACAGTAAGAAATAGAGTATGTATAAGTGAAGCTTTACTAAATGGATATAATGGAAAGTCATACATTAAGAAGATTGTGATGCTGTCTCAGCTTCCATATAAAGACAGGTAAATCTATGAAGTAATGATATCTGTTTTCTATGCCTTTGCATCTCCTGCTCAGTTGATTTTATTGTATAAGAAAATGTGAGTTCTAGCTAAAATTTTTACCATTCTTGGACCATATCTTTTTATGTGGATTGTCTACTGTCTATTAGGTATGAACATAGACTACACTCTTTTTCTTATTGAATAAACTCCCAGTGTCTCTTATTCTTTTTCTACTTTGGCATTTACTTTCATTAAACTTGTGGGGACTTAATTTACTCTGGCAATTTTATCCTGCTGTTGAACTTGTTAGAAATGATTATGGGCTGATTATGGACACATAGATAAGGCTGTCGAAAATCTTTAGTCTACCACTGTGCTCAAGTTCTCAATTACTTGGCATTTAAATGTTTAGAATACATGGCCAAAGGTAAAAAATCCAATTTATACTTTTTAAAATAATGGTCGTAATTCTGAAGCCAATCTTGAAATGAAGAGACTTCACTTGTGATTTTTTTAATAATTTGCAACATTGTGCTAGACAGAGCGTGGAACAAGCTCAGCAACCAATTTTCTTTCAGATGAACATTAAATGTCAAAGTATCCCATGATAGCTTGCGTGAGTTTAGTTTTCGGTATTTTGGAAACTGTACACTCATCCTTTTAAAAAGTGTGGTACTATTTTGGTTTTAGAAGAATTGGTTAAATATGCTCTGAAAGCCAGTAAGGTAATGAAAACATATTAGATTTCCTGGATTCTGACATCTTTTGCCATCAGTGAACATGAAAATGGGAAAATGAATCCTTCCTGATTCAAGATTTTTTTATATTGTGCATGGTTCATCAAATTTTATTAGTTTTTGCCCACTGTATAACCTCAATGAGTTAATGAGATAATGCAATACTAACGGTAGACTTTCATTTTCATTTTTAAAACAAGAATCTCTGAAACTAAAATCTGAACATAAAACCCAAATAACCCAGAATCTCATCAATCCTTGCTTGCTGTAGTCTGGGATTTTTATATTCTATGTCTCTTCTTGAAATTCAGTTTTGCTAATCCCGCCTGGGTGAGGGCTGGGTCTATCAATCATTGTACCATTCTCATCACCAGGATTTCCTGTAACTATTATCCAGTAATTCTTATCTTCTTCAACTCTATGGGAGTCCAGATAAGTGTGACAAATTACTTCATATTCTTTTCCAAAATAAGACCTGCAAAGTCAAAGAAAGGAGATGGGCAGAGGGAATTAATACACAAATTCAGCAAATCTGTGTTATCTGCAAATTGTTCAAGGTTCCTCATGTTTCTCCTGTCTTATTCAGAAATATCACCATGCACTTTCAAATATCAGACCTTTACAAGCTCACTTTGATTTCAAATTCCTAGATTATTCATAGGAAACAAAGGGAAATGCCACCTTTCTAGCTTCAGAGCTAAACCAGCCCCATCAGTATAAGGCAGTGATACACCGACTTGGTATGTAGAAGCTGGTTAGGTTCTTATCACCATTCACATCACCATTTCTCTCTGACTGAGGAAGATTCTGGCTACTTAATAACTGTTTCCACCTCAAACTTTCAGACCTTGCTTCATCCTTAAACACTTGATCCAAACCTTTGCTCAGATCTTGCTCAGAATTTAATGGGAAACACTTGGTATATTTCTTAACAATGCTTAGTCAATATTAATGTAATGGCGTGCATATGAACTCGAATTGTTGGATTAACTTCAATTTGTTGAGAGATTGATTCATATGGACGTAAGCAATATACAGTTTTATGCAGTTTTAGTAAGTTCACTTTCTCCTTACACGTCTTATCATTTCTTTCTTAACAAAAAAACCCAAGCAACTGTAATTGCTCAAGATATTCGAATGGAGAACCACCAAGAAACTAGAGAAGGCTAGAAACATGATATGATAGGAATTAAAAAGAAAAAAAGAACAAACAAATAAGACGGAGCTGATTGTCTGCAGTGTCACAGTGGGCATATTACAGCCAGAAATAAAATAAGGGAAAGGAGAATGTGCATAGTGTGTTTTTTTCCATTTCCTTGGTGCATTCCTAAAGCAACTATCTAGCTGCTTACAGTAATTCTTGATGTTGGCACATCATTATGCACATCCCTGCCAGTTATAAATTATTCTTACCATGTCCAAAAGTTCCTTGGAACGGCCAAGCTCCGATTAGTATGGCAATGAGTAATAATAATTTTAGCGTTTGCCTGGAAAAATAAAAAAACAAGGGAAGACATCTGATAGACATTTTTACACCAATTTTAACTATTTTTATTCAAATGAAATGTGTAAGACTGCATTGCTCTGTATCACTCTAAGGCTGCTGCACATTGACAGTGAGGTATTTTACACCCTATCAGTTCTCAGCTGTCTTAACAGCTCAGACCAGCCAAGCGCTTAGCCCTCAGGTCAGACACATTCTCCTGTCCAATCCATTCCATTCCACTCCCTCTGCTGGGTATTTCAAAAAATAAAACAGTCAGAAAAGCAGTAGAGAGTCATTCCAGTGGTCTGTGCCATCAGGGTAATTCCTCTTACAATCGGTATTTGCCATATGAGAGATCCAGATGGTTTGGGGACACAGCCTAGATATGGACCTTTGTATTTTACCAATTTGCCATTTTTTTTATTTATAACAGAATCAATTTTTAGTCACTTTCATTTACCAATACTGTGAAAAAAGCATGTTGTCTCTGACAATTACATAATTTTGACTGTGTAACTTAATCAGACTGTAAGCTGATTCATGTAAATGAGTCATACTTCAAGGCTGTAGAGGAATATTTGTGATATTTTGCTCTACATCAGTACTTCAGGACACCTAGCAGTTATGTGGAACAGAAAAATACTGTATCTGTTTAATGTATTTACAAAAGGTTTAAAACCACATTTGGGAAAACATTCCCTTATTCACATGGCTTAGGTTTGGTTTTTTTAAATACTTTTTAAATTCCAAGTACAGGAATTCTTAATTAATCACAGCTCCTAGTATTGAAAATGCAATTTAGTGCTCAGAAGTCCTGAAAAACAGATTCCAAGTACTGAATCCTCACAACATGATAATGGCAACCTTTGAAAAAATTCTGGAGAAAAAAACTGAGCAAGCTAACTTCAAAATGAATACCAGAAACTAATAGTTGCATATGCAGATTCCCAGGTTAAAGAGATTGTTCTTTCTTTCTCCCCCTTTCTATTATTGTTGGTTGGAACTTACATAAAAAATATATATAAATAAAATGGACACAACTTTTTTCTAAGTACTCCATCTACTGTTTCAATTAAATCTTCATTACTTTATCTACAGTTTTAATTTCTTACAGGAACTGGAAATCCTTCGTGTTCAAGACGCAGCTGCGGATCCAAGAAGGTAGCTTGCCAGCAAGTCAAATAGGAAAGGTTTTCTGTCAAAAATACTTGCTGAAGGCGAGATTTTTTAGCAAATCTTATAAATGATTTATGGTCACTTGCTAGATATAACTGTAAATAAAAATATATATTAAGGACAGTATAAATATAATAGAAACAAGATATGTAATTTTTAAAAAATATTTTTCAACACAAAAATTTTTTCTTGGCTCCTAAAAAATCAGTCTGCCAAGCTAAAGCTACACATACAAAGCCCATAACATAAATACTATACTGCTGATAAACTCATTATCATTCTATAAACAGACTTTTGAATACTAATTTAAAATTGAATTTTCATTCCAATGATTCTCTCTCACCAAAATGGTTGTTGAAACGAAAGCTTCAAAGTTGTGGTGATTTATTTTGAGTGCATATGTAACATGTAATCTTATTTACTTCTAACTTGCAGATGGAAACAACGTTAACCTTAAATAGAAATCTGCTCCCTCAGAATGGCAGAATAGTATATTACTTCTTGTACCTACTATACATTTATCTTCACAAGAAATGACATCTTCTCATTTCGGATTTATTTAGAGAAAAAACTGCCATCCACCTCCCCCCCAATAATGAATTCTTTCATGATTCACAAACCAATTTTAATTTCCTTTTTCTTTTTTAAAATCTCCTGTATCTGGTCATTCTGGCTGACAGCTCCCTAGACCTTCACAGGTGAGATCACAGATCTGATCTCAGGTAAGTTGTATAAACTTTCTAAATAGGTACTTCTAATTTTGATCTATATCTGAATCTGTTCTGTAAAGCTAAGAAGTTGAACCACTGCACAGCCTTGCACATAGATGTATTTATAGTGATTAAACGCACATTATCAGTTTATGCTACTTTCCAACTTTATTATTGCATTACCATTTGGCCAGAAAACCCTCCTGTTGTTCCAAGACGAAATTTTTGCCCAAATCTAATGGGTTCACCCTCTGCACTTCCATCAACGCTGTTAAAATTGTAAAAAGAAGAGATATTCAAATAATCACCTTTAGTATTCTTTTTGTTTGTTTGATTTGGCCTATAGTTATGACTTGTGAAAATACTTTGTATTAAATTTACTTTTAAAAATAGGTAAAATACCTTAACTGAAAAGATATTTCATACTTGATTCACTGGTTAAAATATTTAACAGAATAGAAGCAGACTGAACTAATTACTCTTTATGATGTATTCATTAACATGCAGGGTGGAAAGATAATGTCCAATGAAAAATCAATGAGAATTCAGCACTGACAACCCCTTTAAAATATACTTAACCTGAAACATCACAGACTAAAAGCAGAAACAGTGCGTGTTTTTAATGTAACTTAGCATATGTGGCTAATAATATATGTAACTGATATTCAATAATTTGGTTCATTACATATAAATACATGCTGGTATATCATTATTTCCAGAATTATTTCCGTATTTCACATTTAAAAATCACTAAATCAAGTGCTAGACATTCTAAGTGTATTCAGAGTGAAAAACTTGGATTGCTGCTGAACTTAATAGTCAGTTAATAAGGGACTTGATAGAATTCAGTGCCAGTAACTCCAAGATCAGACGGCAGCTCAGCAAAAATACTTTGGCTGCAGTTCTAGGCCTAAATTATGCTCTTGGCATCAAAATTCTTTCTTAGGTTTAAGCCAAAGAGTTTTGCCCAATCAGGATTAAATGGGTTAGTTTATACTAACTATACTAGTTTATATGCGGAGAAGAATCAAGCCTAATGCATGACCCAAGTTAAATAGTCTTTCTTAAATAAACTAGCCTTACTGAAATTCACTTGTATATTAGCAAACTTCATTGTATGTTTCTCAAAACAAGATCCTGAAAGCTAACACAGCAATTGAAAACAATGCAAAATAAAGTATCAAACCTCAAGATACAAAATGTATTTCGGCCCACAGGGTCCACGCTCTTGATTGCACTAATTCCACGAGGGGCTTCCAGTGATTTGGCTGAATACAAGGATAGTTCATCAAGATTAATTGCCAGAGTCAGACGGCCACATGCTCCAGGGCAATTTTCCACCGAGGATTTGTTGTCTGGGTGCAGGAGCATCACGGTGTCGCCAAAATGAAGAAATCTATCCTTAGACACCGACAGCTGCACCTAAATTAAAATATATATATAGGGTTATATATATAGAATTATCTGAACCTAATATCAGCAGTATTTTAGCATATAAAATGCTAATCCATAGCATTCTTAATACATAAGGAACACTAATAACAGCTATGCCGTTCTATGTGGAGTCATAGAGGATTGACATAACTTCTTAAAAAATTACCTTCTTGAAAAGATTATCTTGAAGTTTGTTTATTTTCTGTATCAAAAGTTCTCCTCGTTCTCTTTTAAGCATAAAATCCCTCAAGCGTTCCTGCTCGCAAAGGAGAGAGAAGGGGCAGACATGTTACGCAGCACTCACAACCTCGGGCTTAAACCTTATTTACAGGCTCAGGGGGAGACATCAGGGGCGAGGCTCCGCGGGAGCCAGAGAGGAGAGAGGGCCCGGCTCCGCCGCTACCTCCTCCAGAGAGAGGTCCTCCTCCCAGTTCCCCACCAGCACCCCGCTCCTGTAGGTGGCCATGCTGTCTCCTAGGCCGCGCGGCGTTCCCCGTCGCCATGGCGACCCACTCTAGCCGGCGATTGGGCGCTGGAGAGGCATAGCCA
>JAOXNG010000057.1:32380006-32390289 GCA_028566535.1 Scolopax minor
GGTGCCACCCATCACACAAGGGGACAAACAGCAGACAGAGATTCCAGCAGAATGGCTTCTGCATTTTATGCTTCCTATTGTCAACGTGTATGAGCGTATATCCATATCACAATAAAACAGACCAGGCATCTCCAATTACCATTGCTAATTCACAAAAGTCAGGTCAGCTAGCCTTGGACTCTTGATACGAGAAGTTATAATAAGAATCAGAGCTGTATGTGGTGAAAATCGTCAGTTACCACCAGAAATAAAAGCATTTCAAATGCTGTTTCCTTGAATATATGCCTAATAGGTTCAAATCTTTGAGAGTGTGTACCAGCTCCTCCCCGTCACACAGCTGCACCGACTCCACAGTCTTTGGATTCAGTTCAGATCTTGTTTTCAGTATGACAAGAACTTTTGTCAACGCTGTAGTTAAGCAACAAGAAGAATGCCAGTAACAAGACAAACAAAAATACCTTAGCAAGTAAATCAGGATCTAAAGCCTTAGGAAAGGCTGGGTAAGTTTTCAGCACACACAAGACTGTAGCTATAGCCCTGGAGGTTTGCTTAAATTGTACCTGAGGTGGCAACTCCTAGAAACAGGTTTTGAGACACAACCCAGCTTCTCCTTTCCAGGTGGCCCTTGCAGACAACCTGAATTCAGACTGTCTAAAAGTGCCATGTGTCCTCACATGAGGCCATGCCAGGTCCTATCAGAAAGACCACAGGACATCTTGTTCGTCTAGCCTCAAACATATGGTCTCATCACATGGGCAGATGGGACGTAGGGAGGTGACAGGGCCAGGTAGTGATCAGAACTTGCTAGCACTGCAGGAGGAGGGTCAGATGCTTGGAGCAAAAAAGTTTTCCCTGAGTATGCCAGTTAGCTCATCAGTCAAATTTGATCCTGGGACCTGATCAGGTGTTTAATTCAAAGCAGTCATGAAGTTGTTCTTTAGGCTGTACTCTCATCTTACTGAGTGTCCTGATCCAGTGGATCAAGAAAACTCCAAACAATTACACACAGGCATGCACAATTTCTTAGCGAATGCAAATACACACTCTAAATGTCTCATCAATATAGTAAATTGCATTCATAGCATGCTGGCAGCCTACTTAAATACTAGCATTTTATTTTCTTAAATGCATATAACAGCCAGCTAACTTCACAAAAGTTCTTCATGCTCTAGGGCTGAAATACTTGGGTATATATATTGCTACCCTCAAAGACTAATGGTAAAAGAAAATAGGAAAATTCACTCCATACAGAGAAGTCTCCTCTAGGCTTTAGGGACATATAACATCCAATTAAATCTTTACAAAAGGGCTGATGCTTGGAATGTGACTAAGGCTCATGAGGTGCCTACAGCACTGCTGCAGCGTTACAAACATTTATCAGTAAATCCACCTCTGAATGCAGTTCATTTGTCTTGGGAATGAAGTTCATCTTTCATAGTACAACATGGTCTTCTAGACAGAAGGAGAAAGCAAAAATCATTTCTCATTCCTGTGCCAGGCAGAGTTCAACTTGAAAGAAAACGGATAAAATGGGTATCATTCATCTCAGGGAACAAATCCACACTACAGATTTGTCTGAAAGACAAGTGAATGCAATCCAAAAAAGCTGTCCATTTCAGAATGGGAGGCTTGAATTCAGTCCAACCAGAAAATGCATGCTGAGTAGCACCCATTTATTCGGGGTAGTAATGGCTTCTTTTTAAAGCACGTTGCCTTGATCATTTGTGTTCAACACTGCATATATACCAACAAAAATCCTCATCTTGGTGAATGCAGGCTGTCTGCCAGCTCCATAAAGGGAATTTTTTTTTTCTTTAAATAGCTACTGCACTAGGGCCGTTGCCTGCAGAGCAGGTTTTATATGTTCAGGCTACTGCGATCATCAGGTCTGAGTGCGCAGTAAATGGAATTCACAAGCCTTTCCAAGTCACCTCCTGTGTAAAGCCCTGAACAGACAGTCCCAGAAGTGAAGTAAGGAACAACTTTTCTCTCCACCCCTTTGGGCAGCTCACATGCATGCTTTTAGCAGTACCTAAAACAAGAAAAACACCTAGATCCACTTCACTGGGATTGACGGCAATGGAACGGAAATGAGAAACTGATTAAGTGGTGAGCCAGCCTCACATGCAGAGAAACTTCCAACTTTCATTCCTAATGACTTTTTTTAAAACACTTCATTTTTGCTTGTATTCCATTTGGAAAAAAAAAAAAAAATCTTGGCCATGAGTTTTTGGTGCCTACACAGATGAAAGCTGTGAGAGGCCTTAAATGACTTCAGCAGGAAACTACTGGGAAGGGGAGTGGTCTGTTTTCTGACAGTCCCATTACACATTTCTAGGAAAAATCTTTTCAAGTTCTGCGTACGAAAATGAAACAGGATTACAGCACTGCCTCTCTCTTGGAGACAATCGCAACAACGCTTTTCCTGCTCCCATGCTGGAGCGGTGCAAAGTGATTCCCTTCTTTTTCCTCTCTCCTCTCTATCTCCGGGTCTTGGGCTCAGGAATAGCACTTTAGATTAAAGAAATTTTTAGAATCAATGCATTTAAAGCCTGCTCAAATAGGACCCGTGTTTATTTCAGGTAACCTTGATGAAGACTTTGTTCTGAAGTCACATTCATAAATCTATCTGCCATTACCCAAACCCCTCACAAACTGTTTAGGGAGCTCAGGAGTTTTCCACTTAGTAGCGATGACAAAGCACTAGACTACTGCAAAACCCATGCCGGAGAAGCTGAGCAATAACAGACGCCAGCCAAATAGATCACTGGGGTGGAAGGTCATCCTTGAACAGTATTTCCATTTTTCCCCTCTTGGTAAATTGCTCTGGGAACAATCCTCTTTTCTAGCATAATGTAATCAAGAATTAGAAAGTCACCACCACTTACACAGAGCTGCAATTCCTGGCCTGCCTGGCTGTGTTGGGAATTTTAACTGATGTCTCCACCCAAGCAGCATGTGGAACCAATGTAATGGCTAACACAATTCAGAGCTTAAAATGGAGTGATGTTGCAGTTCCAGCTGTTTTTGTAAGTCAGTACAAGAGATTTTTGGACGCGTGAGAGGAGAAATAGAAACAGAGGTGAGGAATGGTTCCTAGTCTGATGATGTACACCAAGGAATATGTGAGTGACAATGCAAAAAGCAAGACAAAAGTAAACCACCACTAGCAGTATTACAGAGCACCGTGCTTGGGACCAAGACAGCAATGAGAAAAAGATAACTAGTGGGACATACTTCATGGGAAGGAGGTGCATTATTTTAAATCCCTCTTATTAGAAAAGGCACAGCCCTCTACAAATGGAAAGGTGAAGATGTATAACAGCCTAGGGGTAAACAAGAAAGCTTTCATTCTGATGAAGAAGAAAGGTTCACTCTAAGCATATTTGGCCCAAGTATCCTTAACATCTACTGTGACTCAGAGTGCTCTACAAATCCCTTAATTATCAGAACTGCATCCATATGTATCAGCTTAATTCAAGCTAACTCTGGAAGGGCCTTTTTCTTTCCTGAGATCTGATCTACGTGATTTGACCAACCAAGTTTCTACATTCTTCCTTAGTCCTAATATGCAGAGGCCCAAAATTGCTGGCAAGCCATGATGATGACACACATTTAGCTTTTTACTGAATATATTTCCATGTAGGTCCCTGCTTATAAGCAGTTCTCATCTAGCTGTTAATTCTGATGCAGATTTTAGCAATTTAATAAGTACTTAGTATGTAATAAGTATTTAGTAGTAATTTGGCAGATCTGCTGTCTATCCATGGCACCTATTTAATCATTACCTGCCTTTCCAGCAGACTATGTCTTCCCTACAGTACTTAGTATTCTTTGAAGGCAAGAAACATACTGTCTTGTAGAGAAGTGTGTAGGGAAGAGAGCTCAAGTCTTAAGGAATCCTCTTTGTGTGTGTGTGTGGTTAGCTGTGTACCTCATCCCTGTGTCCACCACACCTGATCCTCATCTGTCTGAAAGGATCCCTACCGCTACTCCATTGATTGAGATCAAGGCAAACTCTGTTTTCAGAGTACAGGTAGGATGCTAGAGACAAAGAATTTATCCAGTGAAGAAAATCATGATATAAACCATATCTGCACTGAAAACAGGAGATGATTTGCTACCAACATGAATGGGTCGTATTTGCAGAGGGAACTTGCCATGTATTTAGAAAATAACCCCTATTTGCCCCCCCCAAAAAGCAATGGATGCATTATGGAGATCTCACTATGGGGAGATCACCATAACAACCTTCTAGAGATTTCACCCACAAAAGCAAATTTAAAAGGCCACTTAGAAAAATAAAAGTCTGCTTTCTTTGAAAAATCCCAGATACCTCAATGTCGGGTATCGCAGTTCTTAACTCGCGTTACGACCCCCTCACCACATGCTAAATCTGTACGTGCCAGTTTCGTATCTCCAGGTAGGACTCACCCTGCAAACTAGAGCTAACTTGGACCATTTTTGCAATGCATATTCTGAAAGACTTTAATTCCCAAATAAGACGGTCTGGAAGAGATAATTCTGTACTCTCTGGAATGGTGATAAAATTAAACAGTTTGAAAATAACATGCTTCAGGCTTGCAAGAGTCCTCAAATACACTACTACAAATGCAACAGTCTTTAAAATTACTAGGTTGAACTTATCATCATTCTGACTTATGCAAAGCACTAGCTTTTCCCCTAAGAAATAAATTTAATATTGTTTCACTCGATTTAATCCATTAATCAGGATTATTTAGTTCTGAGGAAGAATTTATATAGAGTCAATATGACTGAAGCACATAAACAAGCTGAGTGCTTTTCTAAAATAAAACTGTAGGATGTCAATGCAAATCAACAGTAAAAAGGTATTTTAGAGTGCAATAAGCAGAGGAATAACTTAGTTACAAGGCATCTAATGAGCAAAAGGGATATTGATTGTTTTGCAGTCCACTTCTGAAAACCAAAACAGGCTTTCGCTTTGTTTTCTCCCTATTTTTTTGGCATAAAAATACACTTAAACTGTTAGACAGATAGATTATGAACAGAAGCAAAACATGAAGGAAGGCTTTCACGCACTATGTAGATTATCAATTTTTTGGCAGCTGAAATTCTTGAAATACTCTCATTCATTTTAAATTAAGATTCTTGAGGTGGTTCAGACACAGAGTTATTGAAACAGAGTTGTCCATCTTGAAGAATTTTCCTGTAGATGTGCTCTGAACATTCTTTATGCTTTATTCTCTTGACAGGAGTGATTTTCCCTGGATGTTAGTGATTTATGTGAACTCCAGATCAGTGAAACTCCTTACACAGAAGGACATGCAACATCTCACAGATCACAGCCTTAAAAAGGACCCAAAACGAGCAGCAAACACATCTTCACATCTTCGGTAAGTGAAATCAGTCCATCTTATGAAATCATCTCATAGGGGAGGAAATGTCTAACAGTAATAGTAATGTAACAACAAACCAGGTAAAACTATGGCTAAAACAATACTTTGTGAAAAAGCTTTGTGAAAGTACTTTGTTTCTATCAGGCAGATTTACTAATTTTTAAAAATCTGCTTTACTCAAGCTTCTGGGCACCACCACAAAGCATATTTATCACCCAGGGAAAGTCTTCTGCAGACCACCATTGTTTTCAAAAGAAAAGGGAAAAACACAGCAAAGGCTTCAAAGATGTGAATTATTTCATCCCCTTAAAAGTGCAGCATGTGCTCTCTCTTCTGTAATGACACAGTACAGAAAACAAGATGTAATTAATGCAATTCCTTTGCCAAATGAGTGGGATCTTATAAAGAGTTGGCACATGCTTTCTTGTCTTAAACAAAACCAAATTTAATACAGATCGTTATAATATACTAACAGGGTCCTTCAACAGATTTTTTTTTCTTTTTTCCCAGTATAAGTGACTGCAAAGTGCTGGGCCTGTAATCAAAAGCATATTTGGTGTCCAAACCAGCAATATTAATGCAGGCAGGCATTTTTGTGTACTACAGCACAATCATGTAAGTGAACCAAAGAAGAACATTTGGCCTTTTGCTATCTTAAATACCAAGACAGAAGAACATGCCTTTTCCTACCCTGTTAAGCAGATGTGGGTTTAATCACATACAAGACAAAACACTCACAAGTTTCAGACTATGACTTTGAAAATTAGGAGTAAAACTATTTTTCAAAGAAAATAATTTTCAATGGCGTATAAATATAAATAATCTGTCCATAAAAGGCAGATAGGCAGAGAATTGGATTAATATTCCAAGTAGGGGTTTGTTTGGGGTTTTTCTTTTTCCATTTGGAAAGAAAATTAAGGGAATTTTGACAAACAAAAAACCTGTTGCAAGACAAGACATTTTAAAAGCTGCCTTAGGGTCCAATATAGAAAAGTTATAGGAGATTCATCAATAAATAGATTTTACAGAGCAGTATAAACCCAGATGCCACCTCTCTGTTATTGAACTTAACATTGCAGATTAACCCAATACACAATGTAAGCAGAAGAGTACAATTAATTACCAGAGGCTGAAAAAGCCAAACAAAGCCCAAATGATACTCTGTTGGGAAACCAGCACCTAGAGCTGCTACAACTTTAAGCAAGTCAGTAACCTACACCTCATCATATACAGCTCACTCGCCATCCCCCCCCAACTAAAAAAACACTTCATAAATACCTAAAATCAGATTACGCTTTCTTCTGAATAGCATTACAGCTCTTTGACAAACTGTGTGTGAAACACAGTTCCAGGGAATATGTATTACAGGCAACTCTTCAAGACCTATTTTGAAAGGATGTATGTGGCATTGAGGTAGCTGGAATTTGCATATAGAGAGAATAGGTATGTTTCTAATGTGACCTGGACCTCAATTAACATGAACTGTCTTTACGCATATGGTCCATATGAGGATAACATGCATGGAGTACAAAGGGATCTCTGTTCCACATCTGGGTGTTGTACCAGGAGCAGAGGGTGGAGGGAGGGAGCTGAAATCTGTGGTTCTGAGGTGAAGGTAAGATGCACGATGCTGGCATCTGGCAACCAGAAGAGACAAATGAGGTAGAGCTGGGCCACTGGCTGCTGGCCAGCCAGGGCGTATGCAAGGGTAACAAGAGCTTTTAACCTATACGGAAAGGTGACCATGGTAGGAAGAGAATTATGGCCCATGTTTGTACTTCAGCTGCAAATTTCTTAGCTTTATAGAGTTTCCCAACAACCAAGAGTACCACAACATCCTAGAATTAATTTTAAAACCACATGCAATCAAACTTCATCACAAATGACCAGGTCCACCAAGTATCTAGACGTATAGCTCCCACTGAAAATCAAGGGGAGTTAAGACCCTAAATAACTCACTGTTCTGACTAATTTTTTTTTCCCTTAAAAACTATAAATTTTGCCCTCCCTTTGAAATAAATCTCTCTTGCTCATAGCTTTTTTCAGTCCTATATTTCACTATAACTTTTCGTGAGTATTACTACAACCTGCATTGCCCGAGCCAGCAGCACGTATTGCTGAAGTTTCAAAGATAATACCCACGTGTCTCTGGAGCTTGTACCACTCACTTCAACAACGGCTCTTCAGCCTGTTGAGCTGGTACCAGGCTGTTGGGACAAACTCCTCTAACACGACAGTCAGAAGACAAGACGAGATTACAGATTCTGGGTGAGTTCATGCCTAAAGTCAGTATTTCAAAAGAAATTTCATGCAGGCAAGTTTTGCTCACAGATTTTCTTGCAATGCCTAGGACCAATCTGAGTTTCTAAAAAAGCGAGTTTTTAATTACAAGCAGAGAAACAATAGCTCACTTCAACATGAAAAAGAATACACCCACTATTTTTCCATGCTCTGTAATTTAAAAATAGGTCGACCCATTAGCTTTAAAGCTTTAAAAAATATTAAAACTGAAACACAGGGCTCAATTTCCTTTTTGTTTTTTAAGCCAGACCGAGATTTAAAAGTTTCAGACTAATGGCTACTTTAAGATGATAAAAGGGGTGAAAGTTTTAGAACCGTGAATCTAACATCGCCAGAACAGATTGATTCCGTAGTAAATATTTAAACATCGACTAAATCTGAAGCATTTAAATAAGACCAGAGCATTAAGTACATGCCAATTCAGAAGTGCTACAGGGCCTATAATTTGTCACACTGCACGTATAGATCTGACTGTTCTCACTTTTTTCCATAGTGTGCATGTTCAGAATGCAAGCAGGGGCCAAAGTACACCTGAGCAGCTGGTCTGCCAATTCCAGAGACTTCCTATATTTGATGTGAACCAGACAGAATCAATACATAATGAAAAAACTGGCTAGGAAATGGCATTTTTTTACTCTGTGCTTCAAAAACAGAACCTCAGAGGCCAAAATTACTGTCTTGCCCATTTGGCAATTGATTGACAACAGAATTGATTAGTGGGACATTGACTCCTGGTGTTCCCCAGGCACCTTCTGGGGGAATTGGAGGAACACCTTGGAAGAGTATGAAACAGAAGGTCCCTCAGTTCATCAATACCACAGTGCCCAACAGGCACTGCTCTTTTGAGAAACATTCCTAGACTCAGCAGTTTGCCCGAATTTCAACCAAATGAAGCTTCACAGTTGCTAAAATCCAGAGAGAAGCCAACCAGACTTGGCCTGGTTCTGCAGCTGATGCTCTGTGCACTAATGGAGACCCCGTGAACCCAACTGCCTGACCAGGCTGAAGAGCACAGCACCCCAAAGGAGTAAAAACCATTTCAAACCACCAGGCAGCAGCCTGGCATACCACTGAACCACACGTTTCCAGTGATTTCCAGCAATTCTAGCAGCCAGGGCAGTCTGAGCCCATCTTGGGGCTTCCACCTGAAATCCAGATCCTTTAAGAAACACTACTTGCAGGATCTGGGGCCATCTTCTACGCTTTTCAGGACTCTTTATCCTTAGACTAAAGTTCAGGTTCCTGCTGCCCAAAAAACCTTGGAGAAAATCTGTTGGTTCAAAGTCTTGGTGGGTAAATCAAACCCTGCCAAAACCTGACTACTCTGAGGTATCTCATAGTTGCAGTCACTTCACCTCAAACTAATTTGATTTTAAAACTGCCGTTAAGCAACTTGCTAGTAATCACTTTTCAAGTATTTATTTATTTTGTTGGGGGAGGAAGGGAGGGAGGAGAGAAAAATCAAGCTATTTAGCTTTCCAAGTATTTAACATAAAACCCAAAAGAGCTCCATCTGGCAACCAGCAGGATTTCTAAATAATCTAAATAGTATCTACATAAGAACCAGGCTGTCTATGGAGTAAGACAACTTCAACTTTTACAGCCACAAGAAGCCTTTATTAACATAAAAGGAAATTATAAAAAATTAAGTTAGAACAGGAACAAGAGTCTGGCAAACTGCCAAAAGACCCCAGGAATCTCTGCATTAGTTTGAAATGCTGCTTTTTACTTTGGAATTATAGCATCATACACTGCATGATTTAAAACAAAAAACCAAACCAAAAAAAAAAATCAACCTGAGGTTCAAAGGGCTCTAGTAGAAGAAAAACAGTTCTAGGAAAAGCTTCAAATTAATAGAAATCAATATGTAATTCCCTGCTTTGCAACACAAGATGACCCCTAACATTTTAACACAGTTTGTGGAAAATATTTAATTACACAGACTTCATAGAGTCATGGGTGAGGCCCTTCATGTCCACAGATGTCTGTCTTCATTAAGAAAATGGTTGAGAATACTATTACTAATTATGTTAATCAAATATACCTTTGAACTCCTCTTATAAAAAAGTTTTGATAATTCATAATTCCCAAGTAAATAAACACCTCTTGGAGTACACAATATTTAATTTTCCAAGTTATTTATTTGTATGAAGGATCTGGCCTTGCCCTTCATACCTGGCCAGTAGTTTTTGGCCCATTTGTGATTGTTCCAAACCTGTTTGGTGTCCTATGTGAAATATTTTAATGGTCTTGATGCCCCTGTCAAGTTGCCACTGGGATTTTCTGTCAGTTTCTTGGCAAAACATCAAAGAGCAAAAGCAGTGGGCCCAAAAAGAACCATATTCTGGTGATCCTGTGAGGATAGGGCAGTCGTGAATCTCTGCATTTCTGCAATCCCTGGGCTACAGGAAGAGAATTTCTATCTTTATTATTGCCCATCTGGCACCTTTCACAGGCAGCAAGAACAAAGAAGTGAAATGTACTGGTCCCTACCATCTGCTTCTCCTTGTAAAGTCTAGAAAGAGCCTAATAGGGAAGAAATAGAAAATTAAAAAAAAAAAAAAAAAGAAACAACCCCTTTGTTTCCCACCAAACTGTTCCATC
>JAOXNG010000057.1:32471073-32481925 GCA_028566535.1 Scolopax minor
GGATTAGCACCGTCAGCTGAAGGAATGTGCCTCTGGCTGTGCTGAGCTTCTGTTATTATCATCATATCTTCAATTTTCTTGTATGTAGCATGGCTGGAGCAGGCCAGCTGCTATAAATCAGTGCAACTTTATGAAAGCAAAGAGCAACACCAGATTACACTACCTGAGGATTTGCCCTAAGATCTGCAGGATAAACTGAAAAATGCTGTCTTGCTTTTATAATAGATGGACAAAAAAAAGTAACTGTCATTTAACAGAAAAGGAAAAAAGGCTTGTTCTTTGAACAGAGTATCTTTCTTGTTTCTCTTTTACTACGCATGCTAGAAGGGGCTGTATCATAATGAACATCTGACCCCTGTTTTGAACTAAGTTGTCACTTCTAATATATATATGGAAGCAGAAATGAATGTGGATTTGCTAAGACCTGGCAGAAAATTATAGGACAGTTTTTTTCCTTTCTGTTCAAGAGGAGATTCTTTATAACATCTAGCCCTGGAAACTTTCACTCATACTGTCAGCATTCCCGTTTGCTTCAATAGCCGCATTCTTGTGAGTAGACAACTCCACTGGTTCAGAGCACACAGGAACCTTAGGTTCAGCCTCCCTCCCGAATTATTTTATTGCCTTTTGCTAGGGAATGTTTCTGCTTTAGTTGTTTTACCAGGTAGACATATAAAATATGTGGTCAACATTTGCAAAAAAACCCTTGGTTGTTGTCTTTTTTTTTTCCTCTCTTGTCCTTAAAGAGGCTTTTGCAGCCTCAGAAAAGCTTTATGATTTCTCAGCATGCTGGCCTGATGGCATAATCATAATGTTTAACCCCAAACATAATTCATGTTTCTTTCCACAGAGAAAAAACAATTGATTCCAGGAAATGGCTGCAAGCTCAATGATGTTTTTGGAATTCACTACAGCTGGTAGCTTTACCATCTCATTACTTTTTGTGATTAATCTTTTAGGTAGGGTCCATTCCAGACCATTTAAAAACTTTGAAATTTTCATGTGTTTTTTCCTTTTAATCTTCCAGCAGGGAACCACATATTTCATGATAGCATCTGTGCTGTTCATGATCCCATCTGTACTCTTTTTCCTGCCAGAATCCAGAATTTACTGAAAGGAGCTGAATTCTATAAACTTTTGTCTCAGAATGACACAAGACTAGATACCAGATCTTGTTGATTTATGTATTGGAGCAGTAAAACTGTGTCTTTTACTTAGAAACAAAAATTACTGACAAGCACAATTATTTTGAGGTTCAGTGTCAATCCAAAGGTAGCCTACCTGGATGTCAATGGGTTGCCTGCAGATTTTATCAGGATGAGCAGCTTTGAAGTCAGAAAGCTTCTCCATGTCCTTAGATCTTGCTTTATCAGGCTTCTGGAACCACTCGGTCCATTCTACATCTGGAGACAAGTGCAAACAAGAAAAGTCATTTGAAAGTCAAGCTTAATTAATGCAGCAAAAATGCATGAAGCATAATATGATCTCAGATATCATTCACAAGTTTCTTCACTGATGAGCTGATTCCTGCCTCTTCCTGCCAGTCTGACAGCCGCTTTTAATGATGCTGGGAAGTGTAACCAGCCAAGGAAGAGCAGAGTTATTAAAAGCTACATAATTGGAGTATGCAGTATGAACATTATTAATAGGTATGGATTTTGGATCTGTGTCCTCCTTAGCTGCCTTTTCTGATCTTCAGATCAAGTTATGACCAGTTACTGTATGTTGTCTGAAACATGGACATGATGACTATGCAGTCAAAAGAAGTAAGAGGTTATGTGTGATCTCTTAGATCATAAGAGATGTAATTTCATACTTAATGCAGCAAAGGAAAAAGGATGCTAGTTATTCAGAGAGTCCTGGAGACAATTGGGGAAAGAATCTGTGCATGTTCTTGACTTAGGTTAGTGGTGACATAAACAGCAGCTTAGCAAATCCACTCTTCCTAAATGGAAAAGTATTGCTATAAGAAAAGGACAATCCACCCCATTTCTCAACTCTCTACCACTAAGTTAGAAGGCACACAGACCTCTTACCTTGAACCCACTCACTAGTTGAAGAGACGTTAAAATGTTCTCCATTCTCAGCTTTGAATAGCTTGAATACTTTGGCCACAGCTGACCCTTTGTGACCTGTAAAAAATAGACATTGGTAAAATCACTGAATGCAATCAATAACAGTCAGAACTGAAAAGGTTATGGTCCACGTGTGTGTTTGCATATTTTGGCTCCATTATCCAGAATAAACCCTGCACAGCTTCCAGAAAAATTTACTGATCTTGGAATGAGGCTTTAGACACTTTTATAACTGCTTGGATAAGGAGAAGGAAAAATCTTCAAAAATCAAGAGAGGATAAAAAAATTTATCTGTAATATATTGCTATTTTTATTTGATGTTGTAGCAATCCATGTTGTTAGCTGCTCTTGAAAATGTCATAAAAAGGCACAGCCTCAAAACTCTTCAGCTTGCAAGAATATGGTTTTGCAGGAGTATTTGAGGTTACCAATACAGGATACACTGATTAAATTTTCAGCTGGTGTGAACTGGGTTTGTTCCATAGCGTTGTGTCAAAGAGAGGCAGAGTCCAAGCTACACATGGATTTACAGGATCTCACCTTTTATCTCAGGGTTTGGATAACCTAGGTTATACCCCACTCAGCTGCTTCAGCTGCATTAATAGGAGGAATTAATATCTGCAGAGAGCAGTCAACTGAATATGTCCAACCATCAATTTGCTCACAGCTTCAAGGTAATGCAGTGTCGAGTGAAAACACCATTGACCAAATTAATTCTAATAACTTCCAGAGATTATGTCAAGCCAGCAGTTTTTTGCTTGAATTACCTTGATATTCAATATGATCTTCAACAGAAGAGGAGGGATTTCCTTTAATGGTAATAAAACTCCATGGGTGCCTAAAAATGAAAATGAGAAAGGATCAAGTTATGTCATGTATGAGGCGCATATTTTTTATAGCACAATGTTTTTACATTTCTCAGGGGCATCATATTCAAAACAGTCTGCTCTTAATGTGATAGGCAGCTTAGTTAATTTTAAAAATAACTTAACACTATACTTCTTCAGTAAATATATCAAAAGAGAAGGAAGTTCGAAGACAAATCCCTGCTTAATACACTCCTATAGGGAGTGTGTTTCTCTTTTAAATAAGTGTTTAAAGAGTCTGTGTATGACAGACTCAAGTGACATTGTCAATTCCTTGGGGAGCCTGAAAATCTTTCTTTTCAGAATATGAAAAGAGGCCACTTCTGCTTAAATACATTTAGCTCCTGCTGAAACCTGGTATATCACAATTGTCTTTGCAATGACCCATGAGAATTTCCAATAGACAGACTGGCTGGCAAAGGGCAGTAAAAATTACTTGGATAGTCTCTGGATATCTAGTTTCCTCATTTTGAACATTGAACGGGGATAAGATTTTATGAGTCTGAATTGTCTGTTCAAATCTGACCCTATGTCAGAAGTAAGTTCATTATCGCCTGATGGCTATTGGTTGGGTAGGTTCAATAGCTATCAGCAACACTGGAGAATGACCACATGGATGAGTAAGCAATGGAGATGGAGACTAAAGACTTCCAGCCTTGGAGGTGAACCCAATTAGTTGGGGTCAGGAGGGAGTTTTATCTTCGAAAAAGAAGTGCGGGTATATCTGCTCTTAATGACTAACAGAATAATAAATATGCTTTTAGGGTTGTAGGGATACTTTCACCCTTACCCTGAACTTAGCAAACAGTCCCACAGATTAAATCATGTCTCTATAGGTATAAATACCCAGGGATTTCAATTGCATCAAGATTCACCCTGGAGTCTTGCAGGTCATCTTACTTTTACTATCAAGCGAAGTTATAAGCTACTCTGGGACTTCAGAAGAAAGCATGTACAGACATTGACAGATGTCAAAGACAGATGACCATTAAAGCGCACACAAAATGCACTGGCATGAGCTGGGCTTTGCTGGGATTCACAGTCCTGGGCTTTGGGGTTGGTGGAAGCAGGCTCTGGGGAGCACCAATGCACCCCATGCCATGCCAAGGTCCCATGCACTCATTGGACATGGCTCCTCAAGGGGAGGCTGACCCTGTGGCGTGTCCTCGGCCACAGCACAGGACAGACTCAGCAGGAGCTGCCAACACAACTGCCTCGGGAGTCTGCCAGCAAGCCAGATGCTCCTACTGGAAAACTGACCTGTGCTCCAAGTGCCAAAGGCACTGCCGAGCTGTGATCTCCATCCAGGGAGAGAAGGGAGATGGGGGCAGGAAGGACACGTTATCACTCAGCAGGCAAAATACTTTTTTTAAAATTTTATTATTAGTAGTATTATTATTATTTTGCTCATTAAATTTGAAACAAATGACAAAAACCATGATGGCCCCAAAATATTCTGGAAAATATTCTAAAGAATTAGATAGATAGTTCTGCAATTCAAGGTTTGGCCTGATTTCATAAGATAAAATATTTGTTTCTCCCAGTAATTTTATCACTAAAAATAATTTTAAAGTCATTCAACCCTGACACATAAGGACACATACAATCTCTTTGGGCTATTTGAAATGAAAGGACCAGAATATCTAGAGCCAAACGAGTGATATTTGGGTGGGATTTTAAAGAGAACAACTGTGTCACCAAGCGCTGAAAGGCTTTCTTTTTTAATTTATTAGTAAAGGGGGGGGAAAGCTCATGCTTAAAAGAGAAAACTCGCTTTTTAAAAGGACAGTAGAGGAGGAATACAAGATTTTCCTTTCATTCCTAATGTTCTGGACTTAGAAAATAGGCAACAGAAAGAGATGCCAGGAGGACAGAAACATTTTTGGTTAAATCAGCTTGCTTATTGGCTCTTCTGCCAGCAAGAGAGAGTTGCACAACTTTACAATCTGGCTGAATATGGAGCAACTGGAGTTAGATGGGAATTTGTCCATATAACCCCCACCACACCCCAGTCAGAAAATAACCCAGTCTATGGCTGAGTAGCCTGATTCAAGTGGCACCCCACAAAATAGGAAAAAGAAATTTCCTAGGCCAAATTACTACCTGGGCCTTACTCTGTGATTTTCTTAGTGGTACCATGGTCAACCCCAGCCACCAGTAGGCTGCTGAGAAGATCTGACAGATTGTCTTCCACAGGACTTCTTAAAAAGCCCTGGTTGCCAGGCAGGAAGTGGTGAGAGTGTGTACATGGGCATGCTAGAAAGTGAGTGTGCAATATTCTCATGCTGAACTTTGTTTTTTTTTAAGATCTTCCATCTTTTTTTAAGATCTTCCAAAAATTTCTTCCAAAAATGACTGTCAGGTATACACATCCTTATCCATAGTTCCAGATGTGTCTGAAACATAAACCAGTATGTCTAAATCTTGCTACACTAAAGTGAAGTGGAAGTTCAATTTGTGTAAGGAGAAAAGCTTGGACGCATCTGACAATGTCACCTGTCTTCCACTTTGCCATCTAACTGCCTTTGTAAATTTGGATCCAGCTGCCATCCAGACAACGGTTTTGTTTGAAAGCTGATTAATTGAAACACTGAGAACACTCCTAAAAATACAATATTTTGAGTAATGCACCAAGATGCAGATATTTTTCCACCTACCAGTGTGCAGGTGGGAGAAAATATTTACCAACTCCTACCACATTATGGTACCCACATCGTTATTTATAGAAGGAAATACTGTGGCATTTCAGATAACAGCATGGCAAGGATTAGCTTTTTGACTGCAAACAATAGCAATTTTGAAAGTCACACTTCCATGGATGAACTTCTATGGTATTTCCATTATAAGCATTTATGGCAAAGAAGTGAGAAAGTAGCATTAAAACACCACAGCAGCCTAAAAACGTCAAGTGCAATTTACTTTTATGAACATATGCAAAACCCATCAATTTCTTCCTGTTGCACAATTGGAAGAAAAAAGTTTGATGTCCAGAAAATCTTTCTCTGTTTCCCTAATTTCAGTCTTTGAGAAAATACCCAGCAGGCTACTGGGTTTTAATATTGGTTGTGGGTGTTTGAGAGCAAGTATTGCACTGATGGAGATATCTTGGTTTTGGAGACTATTTCTGCAGCCTTGGTAGGTTCTTTGAAATGCGTTATCTAATGCACAGGAGTCCCTGTCATGTCTGACACAACCTCTTCATCAGCCACCCCAGACCTTACTCCATCTGCACATGCCCAGCTGACGCTTGTCTGTTCCCACAGACTGCAGTATTGAATCCCTTCTCCCTGCAAAGGCAGATTTTTAATTTTTTTTCATGTTCTGCAGTGACCCTCTTAGTGCCTCTTAAAAAAAAAAAGCCTACATCAATTCGCATAAACACAAAAAATATAATGGCTACGCTTGGGTAAATAGCAAATATTCTCAACAGCGTGTGCGCCAAAATAGACACTGTATTGGCCACAGAATTATTTACAGTCCACAGCATAAATCACTGCATGCTAGATTTCTGTGCTGCACGCGTCCCCAAATATGTATTGGACAAGCTGAAGAATATGTTGTATGTATATCTATATTTATTTAGTCAGGGTTACATGGCTATTATTCTACCCTCCCTAATGTTCAGCCCATACAATTCACTGTGTGTGTGTAGAAATGTTTCTTAAATCTTTAGGGGATGGCTTGAAAATAAACTGTAATAAGTAACTTATGGGAACAATATCTTGGAAAAACATCTTTTTTAATATGAATCATACGCTATTCCTCAATCTGCTAATAAAAATCCCCAATATAGACTTTGAATGCATCTTAAGCTATCTAATTAACTGCTAAGATTTCACATTGAGAAGTTTCCCTCTTTTTTTTTTCTCTTTTTTTTCCATGTGAAAGAACTTTGTGCCTTTGAGAGAGTGGAATTATTTGGACATCTCAGGAGCATAATAAAGCCTCTGTGCTGGGAGAACTGGCAGGACTGGCACATACCTAAACCCAAGGTGGAGGAAATGCTTGCTGCCCAGCTTGGTCATTGCTTTCCTGGCCGAATCGTCCAAATTTCTAGATCCTTCATCGTTCACTGCAACCGACAGGATCATGCCGTTTGCAACTCTGCCCAAATACTGGGCAAGACGAATGCTTTCCTCTTTTGCTCTGTAGGTATCAAACCTAAAGAGACAGAACCACCCAAAAACATTTACTTCAGTGAACATTGCAGCTTTATGTTCTGAAAAGCAAATGCTTTAAAGAAATAACTATTTTGTATTGTTTACAATAATGTTATTATATCATTGCAAAAATAGTTGTCTAACAGGGTATATTAGGGGTTTCTGTTAAGCTGAATTGATTAAATTCTAGTTGACAGAATAGTGAGGTAGTAGCACTACTCAATTCTGGTTTTGGAGATTACACTGATCTAGAAAGTGTTATATATACATGCAATAACACCCATTTGAACAAGATGCTAATATGCGTGTTTCTGAGCTTGCTGAGGTGCTGTCCCCAACCTGTTCCCAAAGATCCTCCCCTCTAGACTGTTGAAAAGTCACTCACCGATCTGAATGGACAACTGCCCCTGTCTTTGGGTCAATAACATGGACAATGATACCCCGATGGCCCCAACTCCTTTCAAAGTAGTATCCACCTTCTTCCATGCCACCAGGATGAAGCGTTTTGTTTAAGAAAGTCCAGGACAGCTTTTTCTTTCCATGGATCTCAAGAGTGCCACCCTTACTTACTCCTAGATATTTCCGCCCAAAGTAGGGATTCGGCTGGTTGCCGTCATCCGCTCTGCAGCAGGAAGAGAGGAAGGGAACCAGTTTTGGGTTAGTATCTGACTGAGCATCTCCCATTGTTCTGTATGACCCAAGGAGAGAAGTGTCATGATTTGCAATGTAATGTATTTCTTCCAACTACTCCAAGAATCAGCAACTGCTCACATTGTACAGAAAATAAATTGTTTTAAATAATACTAGCAACTGCTGGAGACCAGCAGTAGTCTGGAACTCAGGTTATATATGTTATATTCATTATATCCAGGCCAGAAGAGGCCTGAAGCCCAGACTGAATGTGATTGTGTTTTCAAATTCTGGAGGAGGTTAGGACCCTAGCCAGGCTCTAGGAGATCTAGTGGTTGTTAAATATGGGTTTGGCATCCTTGAAAATCTGAGATCCTGCAGCAATCTGCGAGACATACATGTATTATCCTTTGGCTCATCACTTTCATGAAGGAAGAAAAGATGTTTAGGGAGAATTTTCAATATAAAGTAACTCTTTAGGCTTTAAGCCTATTCTGGAAAATCAGTTTGAGTGGTTGCAAGGTGCATGCTGATTTTCTGGCATGCCCAAACATCCCAATGTTCATCTCCTAGTAGTATTTGAAACCAGAATCAAAATTACATCCCTTTTTTACAGGACATCTAAATTGTTTAAGAAGCTACTGAACTTTCCACGGAGCACTGATGATAAATATATCTGTGAAAATATAATTTTAGGGAACATTTTGTTCACAGTTGTGGAAGAGAGGTCTTAGGAAGTTCGAAGATAATATTTTATCATGCATACGTACCGCCCATACAAGATGATAACCACATTGCTTTGGTAAGGGCACATCTCGCTGCCGATGTGTAACTCTCCGTCATTTTCAATGAGTATGTGTCTAGTGCGCAAAATGATAGGCTGCTCGTCGTCTTTAATGACCAGTTTTCCTAAGTAGAAAAGGTTATGACGTTTGCTTTAACATACGGCAGCTCATCAGAAGTTGTGATAGCATTGTGCCAAACCCAGTGCTGGGCTCTAATCTCCATTTTTGAAAAAAAATCTTCCCATCCTCCCCAAAGCAGCTCTCAATAAAAATCCTGAAGACATTGCATGGTTTTCATTCAGTCCAATTCTTGAAGAATGCAACTAAGATTTGCAGGAAAGAGGACTCATTCAAAACTGAGACAGAAATTCAGAGTTAAGATGAATAAAAGCTCTTCATGCTAACAGTCACCAGCAACACTATGACTCTGTACTTACAGACAAAGAGGCTTATATGTATCTGCCCTGTCCTGAGACCCCAAGAACACAACAATTGCAGTATGATGTTATCGGGACAACGATTTAGTAAAAAAATGTTTTTGAAGCAAATCACAGAACTAGAACTAATGAGTCTGCTGAGGTACTTTTGTAAATTCTCCAGAAAGGACAGCAAATAGGTTTATTATAATAGCTGAGGGACTGATAGCATCTCAGCTACCACCCACTCTTGCACCGAATTAAAGCTGGGTTTATCCAGTAGCCACCCAGTTCCCAGCAAGAAGCAGGAAGCTCTCCCACTGGGACAGAGTGATTTAAATAGCCACAGTGGAAAGCACACTTCAGCCAGCCTTGCCACCAGCAGGGTTTACCTCCATCAGTGATGTGAATGGAGTGAACAGTCGCAGAAGAAGAGAGAAGGAGCTTCCTGCCATTACTGATTTCAATATGGTTTTCTTCGTTGTGACCTGGGTTCCACATTTCTAGCTCAGGATCCTTATCAGGACACATCACAGCTGCTTCTGCTGGGTAGAAATGGAGAGTGAAGGCAATTATTGTTTGTTCAGTGCAAGACAGAAAGCTCCATATCTGGGCATCTTTACAGTACCATTCTCAGTACACCCCTTTGTTGACTCCCTGGAACATAATGATACCTCACTGCAGCGCAGTACCTGTGGGTCATGACCAAAAGAAAACAAACAACAGCTTAAGTTGTATGGGTTTCTTTTTTTCTGGAAGCATGGAAAAACCCACTACCCGATGCAAAAGATCCTCACAAGGGATGCAGTTTCCAGAAAATGACCAAGAAAAGGCTGTAACTGAGTCCTTCCTGCAGCAACATTCAGCTCTGCTCATACCATACAAAGCCATTCACAAGCCCAGGGACGATGTTGGTGAAAGGATAAAACTACCCTCAAAAAATGCCCCACAGTACCTGTGAGGTTAATGTAAAGATCTTAAAATATGTTTGCAGACTGTGCTTTCAATGGAAATGGAAAGTAAAAATGCTCAAACTAACATGGAAACACCAAGCACCATGGAATTGCCAGTCCACCCAGTAACAAAGAGCACTAGGAACCTCATGAGGGAGAGTCTGGGTTTGTGAGCTTTTTCAGGCAGAAGCAATAAGGATTCATTCACTTTGGCTTCACACATCACCAATCTCCACACACAAATTTGATTACGGACTGCCATGACGTGTTAGTCTAAACGGCTCTCATACCAAATCCAAGAGTCTCATGTTGTAAGTATTTACTTAAGATAAAATATTTCCCTGATATAATCTCACTCGATGTTGTGAGCCTCACATCTTACTCTAATCAACAGAACTGCGAGTGCGAGACTCCCATGTGTGATGCATACTTTCTGAGGGTAGAAACCTTTCTAATCCTAGGAAGCTGAGGTCAGTGGGAGTTTGAACAAAGAGCCCTTTGCCATCAGAAAGGGTTGGGTGTTATCAGCAGCTCTCCAATTTGTATCCCCTAAAACAAAAACAGCATCAGAAAAACTGTAGGATCCACAAATCAATGATAATAGACATGGGATAAACACCTTGACTTCAGCAGGTTTATGTCTCTGGGTGGGTTTTGCTCCTCAGATACTAATGCATTCAGTTAGTGGAAAGAACAACGATGTGAATCCATGCAAAGAGACGTGTCCTGGTGTTGGCGTAGCTGACAGTGAGCTGGTGTGTGTTGCCACTGGGGAACCTGAGGGATGCCTGCAATTCCACAGCAACAGACACAAAACCATTCAGTTTTCTCTCAGATTCCTCTACCAGTTTCATGTCTTAAGGAGACAATAGAATTGGTCCGGCCACTGCCTTAACATCTCCAGAGACACGTTAAATACCAGCTAGTCAAGGGACATTTCATGTGGGCACCATAGGCCTTGGCTTTC
>JAOXNG010000057.1:32686610-32697217 GCA_028566535.1 Scolopax minor
GTTTGTAAATTAAACAGTCACTGGATAAAAGACAGAAAGTGTAATGGGAATAAGAACAGCAATCCCCAGCCTCCCCTCGCATTAAGGGCCATGAGCCAATACACAAGAAATCTGTACCATGTCTTGCTTTCTTTTTCCAACCTGTGAATACAAAGCTTCAGAGATCCAAAGGGTCTGGAACACCCCTGCATTTGGCTGTTTCTTTACGTGGTCCCTTGCTCATCATCCGGGGTACCTCTGTCCCGAGACACCCACGCATCTGGGGTGCAGCATCCGGAGCCCCAACCCCACCTGGGGACTGGAAGGGGAACCTCAGGCCTTTAAAGGAAGGTACTTCTGTCCCTCACTTTCAGACATTGGGTTAGGCACCCGATACCTTGAATTGCACTGCAAACAGCAGTCTGTATGCACCACACAGAAACACTGCATCCAGAGCTCAGACAGAGAGCTTTGGACAATCTGAGTCCCATTCCAGGTTAGACAGCTCAGCATGGCTAAGTGTGCTAGTGGCAGATATTAGCTGATAAGGTGAGGATCAAAATCTGGCAAATCCTACTAGAGAAAGGGATAACTCATCTCAAGAAATACTTAACAAACTCCCAACTTCTGCTGCTTTATTGTAGAGAAAGCACATTAATTCTGAACCATTGACTAAATAAAAAACCTGACTGCATAGCTGGCTGCACTACACAGGGGATAACGGAACCTGTTTTATACACATTATTAACAAAGATTAACTCTGTCATTCTGCAAGGGTCAACAAACCTCCAAAATTTGCAATGAAGACTGAGTGGGGTGTCCTACCAACGACCAGCAGAATGGCACAATCCCTCCAGCAAAGCCAGAGTAGAGATGTGAACCCGGAGAGGTCAAAAGCAGCTGTTGTTTCTCTGACAGAAAGAAGTATTGCCTCTAGCCATAACTTACATGTGTAACTGCTTAAATCGTTCAGACCACAAAAATGCACATTACACCCATAGGACTTCAAAAACAATGAAGGTGATTGGAATTTCCAGTGCACTCAGTTAAACACAGTTTTCCTTTGAGCACTGGGTGCATCTTCCCTCTTCCATCAAAAATGTAGCCAAGGAAGTACCTCAGCCAGTACAGATGGGATCCATCTCTGCCCAGTTCGGCTGCTGTGGACTTTAAGACTAAACAATATTTTTAACCTTCTTCTAAACCCAGGAGGGAAAGGCAGGTCTTTCCAGACTCCTTTTTACCTATTTTAGAGAATCTTTGATAGGATGGAAAGAACCCAGTTCTAGAGGTGAAAATTCCTTTCCAATGATGAGAGAGAGCAAGTGACTTGCTTTTCAGATGGGCAGGCCTCAATGACAAGAACACCCACTTGCTGTTTCAGAGAGAAGCATTTGTCATACAGTTAAGATCAAGTTCAAACAGTCACAAAAAATAGTCTGTATTCACATCTTGGATATACAGCTTGTACCAGTTACTACACAACAGCGAATGATCGAGTAGAGACCCTGCTCCTCTCAGCGTTTCCTACATCATTTAAGACCACAAACCAGAGGAAACAGACATTTGCAAAAAATCTACCTGTTCTGTAAGAAACGAAGGCTTGTAAGCTCCATCAGTAGATTTGTTTCCAGTGCCCCTCATTGATTTCATGTGCGAAACAGCCATCCGAAGAATTGTCAGCTTGTCAGGCTTACGAGCCAACGCGCTACAAGTGGGTACCATATCGGACAGCTCGGTGATGTACTGTGTCATCTTATTTCTCCTGCGTCTCTCAATTTCACTATGATTCTCCCTGAACATTTAAAGAAACACCAAACCAACAGAAAAGCAGGCATGATCAGTGTAAGAATTCGTAATACTTCGCACTCATTTTGCTGTTTTCACCCCAGGAGAGCAAAGTGCTTTTTTAGAGCTAAGTACTATTATTCCTCAGTTTAGAGACATGAAAATCCAGGCCACAGAAGGATAGATATGATTTGCCCATAGCTGTGAAAAGAGGCCATGTTTCTAGTTACTGGCTTCTGGCCTTAATCTCTTAACCAGTTTAATATCCTTTGGTTTAAAGACAAAAAAAAATGTGAGGAACTGTCAATGACAACTCCAGCCAAACTTCCATATTTGCTGTGATGCATCCCACAGCTGCCTGTCAGACTTACAGAAAAACCCACTCAGTGACAACACTGATCTCCAGTCCTGTAATGTTGTGTGGAACATCCTGCACCCCTGCAGGGAGACACTAAATGCCTACAGGATCAGACAGCTTGACTGGGACCATATATGGTATAATAGTACATTAAAAAAAAAAAGACATAGTAAATAAATAAAATTAGTACAAAAGACAGCAAGTAAACATCTGGCTTGTCAAATGTAGACCAGAATTTGTTTGAGAACAATCGAACACAGCAGGGAAATAATGACAGTACTTGATGCTGCCCCACTTTGGGCTGAGCTCCAATGTTCTCATCCTTTACAGCAAACATGTGATTGAGGTGGTGAGTCAAAACTGAGGATTCTCAAAATGGACAGTCACCAAAATCTTTCAGAGCTGAAGATCCGGGAATTCAGTTTTCCCTGCACTTTAAATCACCATTACTTGCTCACTATTAAGGAATTACACCAACACATATATCTGAAATGGTCCAAATGGACCTAGAACACCTCAGTGCCTAGCACTTATTTTTCCCATACTGTACCTGTCAGGTGGCAGCTAAATACAAGTACACGACAGGTACATGATGCTTCAGATGTCAAAGCAGCATCTTCCACTGATTTCAATGAGCTGTGCATGGCATTGTCTTGTGGGATCGCTGGCTGATCCAGCAAGGTGTGTGGAAGGTGATCACTTGGAGAGTCCACCAGCACTGACCAGTACGGTAACATAACTTTAAAAGAAACTGCAACATTCATTCTTTTATGAAGACTGATTGTGAAAGTAGCAGCTAGAATTGGCATATTTTTGGGCTACTTTTATAAATGGAGCCTTTTCTTAAAATGCAAGAAAGAATCCAAGCTGTAGCGTGCTGCTTCCTGAAAGAGAGGGATGCATGGGCTTTGCCCTGCCTTACAATGTGTGTCCCGCCCTTGCACATATAGGTGCTATAGGCATGAGGCATTGTCTCCAGAAACACCATTGACTGGTGACTGTGCTTACCCTCTGGTATTCAGGAAATCCAGCTATGGGTCCCTGCAATGATAGCCCATGGTCGTTCAGGATATTACCCTTGGTTAAGGTCATGATCTACTTAACTACCTATTACACCACAATAGTGAACCTCTCCATTTCAAATGGCTGATAAAACAGCATTTGTGTGGGTCTGTGCAGATGTAGGAGAGAACAGAGCCCATGGGAGCTGGATTCTATACACAGGCACAAGCAGAACAGCTCGTGTGACAGTACACATGTACAGCAGAGCACATGTGTGAACACGTCAGCATATATATGCAAACAATACGAATAAGGGAAAGAAAAAAACTTTCATTTTTACATGATGAAAGTTTGCTAACTTCAGCATTTTCACAGAAATGGTGATCAAGAAAAGAGAGACAACAAACACATATTCAACATATATTTTACATTTATAAATACATATTATATTGTTTGCCACTGAAGTATTTTAATACTCCTTAACATTGAAAAAAAAATTATAAAGAGTAAACAAAGAGATTGCAAAACTTCCTGAGGAGAAAGAGAAGAATATTCAACAGTCCATTTCATTTATGATCATAAAAGCTAAAAAGTAATAGTATATTAATCAACTGGCTGTGAAAACATTCAAGCAAATAAACTCCTGAAATTTTCCTGAAACTAGTTCAAGTTTAAACCCTTAAAAGCAAAAGAGGGGCTGTGCTCCTCTTCCAAAAGTGCCTGCCTTAGGAACTCTGGCATTCATAAACATGTATACGGAATGATGTTCTAACTCTGTCATTTTCAACTTTGTTTTTATATGGAAATTTTGGAGGGACATTAAGTTTTAGGAGAGTGCAGGAACTGATCCAAAACTACTTAGGTCCACGGTTAGTATTTCCAATTTCAAGCATTTTTGGATCAGTCAACTTGCCTGACTTTTGATCAGTCAGAATGGCATAATATAAAATAAAAATGGAGGCAAGCCATATTTGATTTTCCTTTTCCTACCTGGCCATTCTTTCTGTGTCAGCAGTATTTTGATCATACTCACACCTATAGAAACAAAATAACCAGCTCTCTAAGCTAAGGCACACCTACTGAGATTTTTTGGGCACGAACATCCCCCTCTTTTCTCTCAGCAGACGAGCTCTACAGAACACGCCTACCTTGCAAACTTTTCCTTATCACCAGAGATTTGATCACCATCATACCTAGAAACAAAAGACAGTAAGTAAATCCACACGGGTTATGCATGGCATGACAGTCAACACACAGCAGAAAGCAAAGAGGTTCACAACTGCAAACTATTACAAGTAACAGCAGGAGAAATGAGAGCATGAGAATGATAAAGCAAAGAAAATGTAGAGTCTGATGAAAAACTTCCAAGCCATGCTGATTCAAAAAGCTTCCTTTGTATACTTAAAAAAGTTGGAGACACATTTCAGTGGATTTATGCAAACACTTTGACATACACTCATTGCTTGGAAAACTTAACAATCAGCACCATTACAGAAAACACCACTGAGCTTTTATCGACAGCAGCCCATGAAATATTCATTGCTGTGTTGGAAGTGAAAGAGCTGTATCTTTTCCAGATTGCAACCACAACCCACTCCATTCAGCAGAGGGCACTGATGGTCTACAGATAACACAGGAGGGCAGAGACACGCGCTGGAGTGCAATGCATCATTTAAGAATGCCTTCAGAGAAAAGCTCGAGCAGGTACAGACACTGTACCGCCTGTCGGGAAGACTGGCAAAAGTCAGTCAGGCAGATGAAACTGCTGGGTAAATAGAAATTAAATCAAAACTGGCTTAAATCCCTAGAAGTAAACAAGCACCTCATTCCTACCCAAACCACCAGAAGTTGGATGCCCACACAGGTCCGTGCCATGTATTGGCAGCACCTCTATGGAGGAAATCCAGATCAATGGGACTTTTGCCTCCTGTGTTTGAAGCTTCACTGTTTCTGAAGTGCTGTCCCAGAGACAGGCAGCGATGTGACACTTTACTAAAAAATGACATGCTTCTCCTCCTTTTCGTCTGCTGAAAACATAGTAATCCTCGGAAATTAGATTTTGCTAGAATAGTTACAGAAAGACACCTTTTTTGAAAAAGATTTTACTTCTGGAGAAACTAAAATGCTTGTTCCAAACCACAAAATGTAGACTTTCAAAAATAAGGCTAATGGCTTTTCTAGAATTTAAGATTATTGCTGCTCAAGAATAATCAAATGATATTTTGTATTAGAACCAGCTTTTCCAAAATGATGTAATTTATTACAGCAGAGAGCCTATGATGCTACGAAGTTTTCATGCATTAGTTAACAAGGTAATACAGCATAATGAAGCATCTTTTTTCTTCTACAAACCTAATAATTAACACTTTCCTTTTTTTTTCTTCTGAAATGAATTAAAACTAATTTTAAGTACCCCAGCTGTGCAAGTTCCTCTATGAGGCTTTGTATTTTCCTTCCTTGACAAGACCGATTCAAACTGATGAGAAAGCGTAAGTGGGACCTGAGCTGTATTTCTTCCTATGGTGTGTTTAACACTATCACCTTCAAAACATTCAAGTGAAAACACCACTTTATTCCACTCGACACTGCTCAGTGAACAGACTGAGCCCAAACATTTTTAAACAAAAGGACAGATTCAACGAGGAATGGCCAGATGCCGCCATGTGAGAAGTCCATGCATACGCCTCCACGTGACGATGAGATGCCATGCAGAGATACCTGAGCTGGCTTGGAAGTCCCTGAGAAGCAAGAGGTGTTAACTCATGTAGAGTACGATACTAATACTGCTATCTCCTGTGCTCCACTGGCTTGGGGCTTGTCTACTCATCCATGTGTGGTTGGCTGGGCTGAAGATGTTATTGCCTCCAACTACTCTTTTCTCCCTTCCAGGCTCCCAGCTGACATCTCTGTGTGCACGCTTCTTCAGGCAATTCAGTCAAAGCCAGCTGGGTTAGCTTAAACATTTAATCAGCAGTTCTTTGCCAAACAAATTAATTTTGACCAAGACAAGCAAGGCATCAGTCACGTGATCAATCTGGAGAAGGAGAAAAGTCCTAAAAGGAGGGCACAACTAGTAAAGGATGTCTGACCATGGCCCGGGGCACCTCTGCACTGTTTTTCTGTACTCCCTAAAAGCAGAACAATCTTGGGTTTTTTACAGCATTTAAGTTTTAAATATCAGATTTTGATCTGACATCTAAAAATCAACTGAGTTTAAGCACAGCATACCTCTCCAATAAACATAATGGAACTATCAGCTGTCCCCCACCACCAAACTTTGAAAGGCTGAAACCAGGATGGAGAACAGACCAATGTACATGCATCACTGTGCCTAGAAATCCTGACGCTTGTGGAGGAACAAATCCAGTCACGTTCACCACAAATCTTGTTCCTTTAACATGTATCTTCTAGCCCTCAAAGCACCGGTTTTAACACCAGAGACTGGAATATCCTTTCTGTAAATTACATCAGCTAAACAGGGGTGCTGCTGGTCTTGTCGAGTAGGTTATGGTGTGGTGTTACGACACATCTTCAGTATACTAATCATCCAGACTGACTCAGAAGATGGTCTTAAAACTCTGCAGTGACAACTGTGTTTCAGCATGGCTGCTGCTACAGAGCTGCAGTTACAATTTGGATAATCAAGTTATCTGCAGTATCTACTCCTCGCTGCAGCTGCTTGGTTTCTAATGAAAAAATGCAAACAGTGTGACCAGAAAAAAAGGAAAAGTGGAAAAATGGCAATGATGCTGTAATGTTTGTATTTCTAGCCTAGAATATTCCACATTAATTAACTTTTATTGTGGCAATTTATACTATTCAGTCACACCTAATAGTACATAATGAGCTTTAATCTTAAAAAAATAATCCACACCTCTAGGATCTGTCATATTGTCTTAACAAGCAGTTAACATCTGAAATAAATTCAAAATAAAGTCCATTTTCAGTGGCAGAAAGACAACTTCAGCAATGTCAAATAACCAAAGTTCATCTACAGCAGTTGAAATAATAAGCTAAAAATCACAAGTTTCCTCATTTGACATAGCTGCAGAGCAAAATTATGACACACGGTCAGCTTTGTAAGCCAATAATTACATTAGGCAGATTTCTGCCAGGATGCCTAATTTGCAGAGGAAGCTGATAAAAACTAGTAACTAGAATTTAGGTCAAGCTGTTGGCAAGTTCTTAAGCCACATTCATGCTGGCTTTAAAATATGAATAGTGAGACAGTTGTCTTTCTCCACTGGAAGAAGTCAGTGATTTGGCCAACTCTTCGTAAATGCTCACCTTGAAAATTTGCTCGGCCCCTCCCCATCTTCATCATCGAAGTCCATCCTGTAAGAGCAAGATTTCCAAATCAGTAATCATGACATTGGCAATGGTGACATGAGCATTCAAGACATGGGTTCCCAACCTTGTTCGATTTATGTTTTGTCTGGAGGCGCTAACGACTGTAGATTCCAGTCTTGCTCATATTCTCCAGACCCACTAAAAGTAGCTCATCTGCTGCCAGGAACACAAAGAATATAGGCTTTTAAAAAATAAAGTATTAAATCACTATTCTTCTCCGCAGAAATCTGTACTGTTGAAATTAATAAATAAAGGGAAATACTAAACAAATGTAGTTCTTGTGAGATGGTCAGAAGTAGTATCTCTTAGGCCTGGTAGACGCTTACAGAAATCAGTGGGGACTCTATGTTAGCGACTGAAATTAAGGTTAAAGAAAATAAAGCTGTACACATAATAAACACTAGGCCATTATTTTTGCCCCAGTCTAAAAAAAAAAAAGCATGTTAAAGGTTGAGAGAATAAAATCCAGCCTGCCTTTTAAACAAGATTATCTGTGTCACCGCTATTGATTGTACCTGTGGTGCATTCGTTAGACTTGCCCTGTTCTACCAATCATTTCACACAAATCGCCTGGCAGTCTGCAGATGGCAACTACTTTGTGGTACTCCTGTGGTCATTACTAAAAATGACCTATGGGCCCATTGTGCACCTAACTTACCTGGCTTGTGTCCCAGACCTTCTTCTTAAGTCATTGGAAGAGACAAGCTCTTCCTTGGGCCAAATCTCAGCCCTCCAGTTAGACTCCTCCAAGGAGCCACAAAATGCAGGAACCTTTCTTCCCTTCTTACACAAAGAGACTAGGAAGATTAGCTTCCTAAATTAGCCATCTAAATTAGTTTCCTGTTAGGTAACGTGCTTGTATCCTTCCCATTGGTATTAAGCCATTACAAAGTTATGCAAAAATACTATTTCCAAAGCATTTGATACATTTTTATACCTTTAAAAAGAGGCAGACAAATACATGTCACAATTGTAAGGGAGTGACTCTGTCATTCTCTGACATAGAATTATCACGTACAATTATTGTATTAGTGTATTTATTTTAATAAGAAAATACATTAGTGTGATATACAGACCTTGATCAGTCACTTAAATGTAATTCGCGTAGATGGGGAAATCAGAGTTTTGTTTTGCAAACAATTTTGTTGCGTTTCTTTGACAACATAAGCATCATTCTAACATTTCAGTGTAAAAACTTTATATAGTAACAGATTCCGTGTCTCTAACACTTTCCCTATTAACAACAGATAGGTCATATTAAAGACAAAAGCCTTACGAAGTGACAGTAATATTTATCTCAGTACTAAAATAAACACCTACCAAGTAAAAATTAAGATTTGCATGTTCAGAATGTGGAAACAATGACATAAAAATGCTCTTTAAAGCTACACCAGCACAGAGAAGCACAAGTGCCAGTCAGGCGATACCTCCTTGCTTCCAAACTTTGATAACCAAGATGGACTGGCCTATAAAAGATGTATCTGAGTCACAGCGATCTACTACAATCAGCACAAGGACAGAAAATAAGCACAAGAATTGGAAAGTGCATTAGAAAAGTCACAATAATATTTTCCAGATGGTAATAGTGACTATTCATTTCTAGAGGAAGCAGAGGGAAAACCATTTCCCCCAAAGAGTCTTCAGAAAAGATGTGTATTTAATTATATTAAGATTGATGCAATCATCATTTTCACTATAAATCACATTATTGCTCACCTAATTATCACCAAATCCGGTTTCAAAGCCGGCGACCTCCCCGCTGCCTGGCGCAGACCAACACCGACCTCCAGTGGCAGCACCCTCGCCCGTGCCCTGTCCCCACTGCTCACCCACCACCACCCCAGTGTGGACTCCAGCACCGGCACCCCCCCAGCCCTCCTGCTGGTAGGAGTTCCATCTTCACACTTCGCGGCTTCTGCTCCCAGGCATGCCTTTGAAGCTTTCCTGATTTCACTCCTCTGCTTTGGGATGTTGCTGCTGACCTCTGTAAAACCTTTCCACTTGCATTTTGTGTAAGAGGTTACTCGAAACTGTTTCATGTGTCTTGTTTCCATGCTGCCTGGCCTTCTCTTGAACCGCACTGGGGATGTGAACCTCTTTCCTGTTCACCTCCGACTCCTTGCCCCAGAGTGATTTTAACTCAGAGCCTGGGCTGTGGGAGACTGCACATTTACCCCTGCACATCTGCATGCTGTCTGAATTGGTGAGAACTGGGGTGTCTCACTGTATGCAGAGTCAGAACTTGAAGAGAGGTATCTGAATTTCCCCGGGGGAAGGAGAAGTCTAATCCTAACACACCCAGAAGGGCTCAGCAGAGGAGCTCACCAAGCTCTACCCAGGAAGGCTGAACTGGCATTGCAGAAGTTTAGCTGTTTCATGTGACCCAGGAGAGGGTGGTAATTGGGCAGCACCTTGGTTATCCTTACTTTTCCTCTGGTAAATGAATCTATAGCTCCCTCCATCTTAAGGGAAGAAATTGTAGGAGGATTCAAGTAATCAGGCCAATTCTTCTATAGGATCTATGCAGAAAAAACTTGTGTGTTTGCCTCATTTCTTATGACTCATTATGAGTAAATAATTTTGAAGAAAGCATTATCTGCACCACTCTGTGGAATTATCCCAGTCATAAATCCAAACTGGGGACAGAGAAGAAGTGCAGAAGTATATGCCAGCCCTGAATAGGGGGTGGAGATGAAACAACATGAAGATGAGAAGAACCAGCAATCTGGGAGTTGAAGAGGCTCTTGCTCATGCCTGAATAAGGACAGAGAGGAGCTGGTTTCTGTGCTGAGCCTCCCGAGGGTGCAGAGGATGCAGATTCTCTCTGGTGCTTGCACAGATGCTGTGCTGCCTCATGGCATGAAGGAGGAGTTCCCAGTTCCTTCCCTTGCCCAGGGAACTGGCCCTGCAGCTTCATTGCTTTGAAGCTGATCTTGCATGACAGTGAGATGTCATCAGGGAGCTGGCTGTGGGGCTGATTCCTGGGCCTGTACAGGTTCTGTGAACTAACTCTGGTCTGAGGACTACAGCAAGTAGTTTAGGGGAAGTGGGACTCTTGCTCTATCCTGCTGCCTCAGTGCCCCTTGTCTGGGCAGTAGAAGGGCCTAGAGAAGGAGGAGGGAACCAGGTG
>JAOXNG010000057.1:32738727-32749855 GCA_028566535.1 Scolopax minor
CCTCCAACTCTCCTATGGGACCTCAGCACCCTTCAGGCTTGATGTCCCTCCCCTTGGCATGCCACTAAGGCTGCATGAAGTTTTGTACCAGGAGTAAGCACAAATGATTGTAGATAATCATCTGGGTCATGGTACACTGATCTTATCACAGTGAAGAAAAGATACCTCTTGCTTTCCCTCTTCTGTCATATTTTGTTAAAAAAAAAAAAGAAGAAAAAAAGCCTGACATTGTATGGCAAATAATTCATACTTGTTTATTACAATCTCAGGAAAAGGAGCAGAACCTCAAAGGTGGCAAATGTGACAACAATTGTTTCATTTCACTTGTCACCACAGGGCCACAACCTCTCCTCAGACCTCAGGCTGTCCTAGGGACTCATTGGCAGACAGGACCCATCAGGATCCAGAGACAGGCAGAAACTCTAAAAATCTGGTGGCAACCTTGGAAGGACAAAGGAGGGATGGGATCCAAACTGGATACTCTCCTGACTCCGCTAGCTTAACCCCAAGCACTGTGAGCTCCTCACACTGGAAAGGGTGATGCAAAAGAAGTAGAGGATGATATAGAGGAATGCAACAATGGGAATGCATAGAGTCATCATTTGTGACTGGAGCTCCTTGGTTTTGGCATTATATCACTACCAACTGAGATATTCCCCAGGAGGCAATATGATCTAAATAAGACAGGAAAAGAATAATAGGAAGTATTATTCTTCCAGTGTTACAGATAGGCAGCTGAGGCAAGCAACTAACTCACACCTCTTTAGTGAGTCTGCAATAGAAATTGGTCTTAAATCTGCATCTCCTGGGGCCTATTGCAACACTTAAGCCACAAAATCAGCTTCTTTCCCTGTAGACTGGCTTTCTTTGCCTGTACAAATGCTCAATCAGTGTTCAGCTTTGCTGCAAAAGAGCTCTGGCCAACTCACAGGACCAGGTTTTCTCAGCAGGCTTTCAGTGCTACTCCCTTGGAAATATCTTCATCAAGTTGGAGAGTCAGGGAGGGCACTTGAAAAAACTGGCACTTAATCCCTCCGGTTTCATCTTCCACCTTCACCTAAACTGTGGCTTTCTACATGAACCGTACAAGTCAGCCACACTTCATTTAATTTGAGTCACACATGGAAGTAGCTCCATGCCAGTGTTTCCTAGCCTCCATCCACCAGAGACGGCTTAGTCAGACATGCTCATATCCCTTCCCTCCATGCCAAGGAGTGGATTTGCTCTCATTCTTTCTGTACGTCTTTCCTGTCACAATTTTTTTCCATTTTTCTCATTTCCCTTAGACGAGAAAAGCAGCGTTAAGATTTGGGCATGTTTTACCTTCTGGTTGCAATGAGCTCAAGGTTGTCTTCAGAGCCTGCTGCCTGACAGATCTGAGCTGTTTTCTGCAGCCCAAGCAAAGTAAGAACAGGATCATCCATTGTCTTACCTGCTGATCATTTTTTGAACCTGGGAATATAAGTGGTCTTTTGGGCAGAAACACATTCATACAGCTGCTACTTACTCCTGTCTTTCACATCTCTCATTTACAAACCATGTTTGGAGGGCATGGAAAGAGGCACGAAGCAAAATATTAGACATATCCCACCTGTAAGCTTTTCTCTGTGTGTGTGCTTGCCAATCATAGCTTTGAGCATGTTAATGCTGTGGAAAGGATATCTAGTAAGAACTGTTACTGATAGTGAATTTCAGAAAGTAGGTAACGATCTGGCTGTCTGGACCTGGTTCTGAATCCTATCAGAGCAATCTGAAGTTCTAGCATCTGTGAAAGTGTGCTGGAAAGCTTTCAGAGGCCGACTCCCTCGTGAGCAGAGGTGCACGAATAAGTGATTTTTTTTTTATTTTTTGTTTGCTAGCAGTTCTGGGAGATCAGAAAAGAGATTGATTTCAGGGTAATCCAAAGAACATATTTTAAAAAAAACATCTTCAACAAACAAAAGGTAAACTTGCAAATTCCAGTGGTTCAATAGAAAGATTTTTTGTGAACTAAAATGAAAGTTTCTTTCAGCTTCTGATTTTTTTAATATATCCTTAAATAGTTATGATTTTTTTTCTCCTTTTTTGTTTTTCTTTCTTTTTTTCCAGAAGGTTCACTTTCTTGAGCTAAACCAACTGATTGAATTGACCTACATTAACAAAATGTCTGGACTAAATTGACCAAATAGCATTTACTGTTTAAGAAACAAGAGAAATCAAAACTCCTTTCATTCAAGAAATTCAACCTCATCAGAAAAATAGAAACAACTTTCTGATGCCATTTCAGGTTTACTGTTTTATTCAGATTTTCATTAAAATATCAAAGGTAAGTGATCTGCTAAAACTGCCTTCCGTTGAGTTTTGGACACAAATAACTTCCTTGAGTTTGTTTTTCCCTGGACACTACTGTCAGGTTTTACAAAGCAGGCATCATGCCTCTTCCTTATTTAACAGAACTCTAAAAAAATTTGAATCAGCGCTTAAAAGCAGAACAAAGCAATTAACAGGGCAACGTCAAAGACAAATTGTTAATAGGAACTGACCATTTAAGATCTCTTAATTCTGTGCCTGCCTGCTAAATATCGGTAAATCTAATCAGGGCTGGCAATAAATAAAATGTTTGTGACATCAACAGTTCTGGCTGAACACTCAGCATGGAGAAAGCAAGGCTTTTTATCATCAGTGTGGAGACATTAGTATCTTGGGGGCACGGGAGGCACACACAAGCGTCCAGAAATTCAGCTCTTTATTCAGATCCTTGGCTAATATTCTCAGCACTTTCAAGTTTGCAGATCTGGGCTGAAAAAAATCACATGCTACCATGCTCTTTGCTATTAGCAGAGTGGGATATTGACTGTAGAGGTCTAAGTGGTAAACACCATGGAAACACCTTTGCCTTGGTATTTCCGCACTCCGCATGCAGAATGGAAGTGGGAGGAGCAGCAGCAACCAACACATATATTTTAAGTTATCAATACTCCCTTCCACCACCTTTTTAGAATCAGAAAAGATTCTTGCTTCTGAAATTAAGTTAAAGGATTGAGGGGGAAAAAATCAAAAAGATTGATTAGTTGATAGTTTATCCTTTCGCAGCTTGGATCTTGGTATATCATTGGGGCAGATATTGCTGCAGCACAGACCAATAAAAATAAATCTTGATCAGAAAAATTTTAAGAAATAAGCCTATTGAAAGCAGAGCCTTCTCATAACCACAAACATTTCTGAGGTCTCTTTTATTTTTTTTCTCATAATATGCAGGAGGTTTAATGGCATCAATAGAGTTCTGCTTTGCCTTTTGATGCAATTGAGCTTGCAACTTCGTCCAAGAATTCACAATTTCTTGACACAAATGACTGTGCTCCCCTTTGGCTTTCAGGCACCCATGAGCAGAGGAAAACTGGAAGTACATGCTAAGCATCTGACAATGCAAGACAGCTAAAAGATGTCTATGTGCCAGGAGATGAGATGTTAGGGATAACTCCAGGAGGAGCTCTGCTGAGCAGAGGAAAGGATGGGACTACATGGTCAGCTTTCAGACATGCCTCTTCTCCTCTGGTGTGAGCCATGGACAATGCTGTGTTCCCAGAGCCTGCTAGCTCTGTGCATGCCACCACCCAGCCTTTCTCCCTAATCCCCGTGCTGTGCTTACTCTCAAAACCCCCATCACATTTCCCTTGCTCAACATTGGAAAAAAAAACATCAACACTGGGTGAAACATTAGCCCAGGTTGAAATCACCTGCTAAACTCACCCAGTGCCCAGGGGAAGAACCCACCTAATCATCTTGATAGTCAGCAAAGTCAGGAACAATCTGAGAATTATATTTGCTTTGCTCAAAGGATACTGTAATTTACTGAAAAAGAATTAGGATTTTGAGGTCAGAAATACTGCAGTTTCTTTACAGACTGAAGGAAAAAGACTGGCAAAGGATAAGCAGAAAGGCTCTCTACTGAAGTACATTTTATTTTCTTTTTTTTTGCTAGGTACCTGTTAATTAGGATAAAAGTGGGAAACACTATCTAACAAGGTTTCTGGGAGCAAACTGGAAAAAGCATTAATGAATTCAGCATTATGAGATGGTTCCTAAGCAACAGAACATTTCAGTCGAATATTAACCCTAGTCACAAGGAGAGGAAAAAAAAAAGGTATCAAGAATAACCTAAATGTCAGTGAATTAAGACAATGTCTCTTCTGTGCAGAACTGCTATTGGACATTTCAAGGCAAGCATGGTTTGCATAATGTTTGAACAAGCTGATGGCTGACAGTTTAATTCATGGATTCACAGATTAGACAGAGTTGGAAGGAACCTCTAGAGATCATCTAGTCCAACTCCCCTGCTAAAGCAGGGTTGCCCAGAGCACATCACTCAGGACTGCATCAAGGCAGGTCTTGAAGATCTCCAGAGAAGGGGACTCCACACCCTCCCTGGGCAGCCTGTTCCAGGGCTCCGTCACCCTCACCGTAAAGAAGTTTTTCCTCATATTTGAGTGGAACTTCCCATGTTCCAGCTTATGCCTGTTGCCACTTGTCCTATCACTGGAAACTACTGAAAAGAGTCTGGCTTCATCATCCTTCAACCCACCCTTTAGGAACTTGTAAACATAGATTTGAATTGTTTAAAAAAAAAACAAACAAGTGAACTTCTATTAATACCATATGGAATCAGATTAGCCTTGCTGCTAAAAGATTCATGAAGAAGGCAAATCCTTCTATCTTCTCCTGCCTAAGCAATAGCAAAATAGACATAAGCGGTGTGATCACCAGTTTGTGGGTGACACAATTCAAGGTCCTGTTGAATTACTAACCATCACTTGGCAACACACAGCCACGCATATAAAGCCCACTCCACTGGGTTGTGTTACAAAAAAATAGTGGTAACAGGGAAGAAAAATAATTTCTTAAAATACCAATGATTTATCTGGAGTTTATGCGATATTTATCCCATAATTTAAAGTACAGGTTAACTCTAATTTTTCTGGGTTTCTGTATCCTGCCATCAGAATCAAAACTCTGCCACAGTCAAACAAAGGTTTCAGTACCCACAATTAAATGGTGTGATTCAATGTTTTCAAATTCCTAAGTGTGATGCTGTAGGGCATGTCTCAATATTAAAACAGAGGAGAAGAACTCAGCAGGAACTGCTCATTTATTCCTGACTTCACTGCCAAGCAGAAGAAATAATACCCAGTAAATTCATGGCTTTCCATCACCACTGGATCACATGGGGCTGGAGTTTCACTCCCAAATCATCTGACATCCATTCCATAGCTCATCAGCATCATCTTTTTGTGCCAAGGAGCATGGGAACATGCTCTCCAGCCAGTTTTCTGTTAATACTTGAGGCTGTTACAGTCTAAGATAGATGAACTCGAAGTTTCTTTTCTACCAGGATTTGGAAGTTAGACACTCACCTCTTGCTAGCGAGGCGCCACCATTTATCAGAACAATTTTCAGGGGTTCCTGTAGAATTCAGTCTTGCATAGAACCGCCGTGGTTTTATCACTTTTCAAGCATACATGCCTGCAGAAGTGAGTAAGAATATGAGGTCCAATTAACAGCTAGCATCAAGTACTTGGCCTGATGCCACACACATCCTACACTTTTAGTGTTTTCCAAAATTATTTTCTCTTAAAAAAAAAAATGTATTTCCAGTCCTTCTTGATTATGATCAGGGGGAAAAAAAAAAAAAAGCGTTAGCTTTCATATTCATTAAATTGAGCCTCAAGATAAAGGTCACTGACATTTCTTGAATGGAACAGTTTTTTCCAGAATCTGCAGTTTCATCAAAGTGGTTTTTTGGAACAGGCTTTTTATGCCAAAAAAGGTTTGGAAATAGCTGGAAACATTATTTACTTACTAATTTTATTTAAATCATATCAAAATAATAAATTTCAACCAGAGAAAAACATTTCAGTTTATCTACCTTCTTTATGTATCTGGTTTAGCTTTTTGTAATATATTTTAATAATACTTTAGTAAAAACGTCAAAATTGGACAAATTACAAAAGTGGCCAAACACTTCTGTTATTAAATGACTTAAATATTATTAAATATACTTCTAATATTAAATGAAACAATTCATCACAGCTTGAATGCATTTTTGTTAGGGCATTAAACTGATAATGAAGAAAGCCAGAACTCCCTAAGAAATTGCAATTTTATTTTATAATCAGCTTTTTTAAAAAATATATTTTTGTTATATTTCCAAATACCCATGTCTAATATCGATAATATTATTGGATTCTTGACCGTATTGAGATTTTTAGTTAGTGCCATTAGGTTTCAGAGTAAACAACCGAATTGTTGTTATTTTTACCAAGCCTAGCTGGCTGCTGGATTTATCCTGCAGTCCCAAGTACCTCCAAACTGTAATTGATAAAAAACCAAGACATACCTAAGACAACAGCCAAATGGTCTGCAGAAGTTCTCAATATAAAAACCTGTAAGATTATAAAATACTAACATTGTGGAGATAGCATTAAAAAAAAAAAAAGAAAGTAAAATTAAAGTAAGTGCAAGTGCAGTATACATTCTACATCAGTTATCTACATCCAGTAAGACTCTCAGTTTAAAATATATATTAAGCAGCTACAACAGAGCAGATTGTGAAAGAACATCTAAATTCTTCTGCAAAATTTATGTTTCATTCTGCCTCAGAGCACGAAGAGCTTTAATGCACAACACACAAATTGTCATGTTCTTGTCTGGGGAACAGTCTTGAAGTCATTAGTCAGTTTGCCAGCATAAGGAACATAACACAGAATCTGAGAGATGCATATGGTAACAACTTTGAGTCTTATGACCAATCTGGTTTTTATAACAGTTTGTGAATACCTTTAAAGTAAATTAGATCTATTAATCTATCTCTGATTTAGGATGGGATTTTTATCTCATATCAATTAGTTTTTTGCAGATTTTGATGTTTTCTGTTTTAAACCTACGTGCTGTGATTAGAATAACAGAGTAGAGAGGGATCATTTTGAATAACATTTATCATCTTAAACTGTTGTTGTTGGTTTTGGAACATATCTGCTCCTCTTAATGTATTCTCCTTGAAGAGAAATACATGACTTCATTTTCCTGGGAAAGTCCAATCTGTTCTGGAGAAAGCCTTGCTTTAAAGCTGCCTATAGTGTCTACTCAGTTCTCATAATGCTTTTTATTCTTTTATTTTATTTTGCCAGTGTCCATCGGCAGGAGTGTGCCTGTGTAACAGGAGTGACACATGGCGTTATGCAGGGAAATGTGCACCTTGTCAGAAAGGCCCAGTCCCACAAGAAAAATTGTTTGTTTGCAAGTGTGGAGCAGAGCTTTTATTTGCTGTAATGAAAACATTAATGGCATTGTTCTAAGGTTCTTTAAATTAGGTTTATTAAGCTATATGCCACATTTTGGAATGCAAATAATGTGTGCCTAAGCTTCCCATTTCCTTCAGTGTCACAGGGGATGTATTTGATATAATGTTATTTAATATTTTAACAGAAGCAACAGAAACTGAGATTAGGCAAGTTTGTAACAAATTAGAAACTAAAGAGAACTCGGTGAATCAATACTTTTTCTGGCAGGAGAAATTTTGTCTACATATTATATTCCTACTGTATGTAACTTACATTTAAAAATTCTGCTCATTAACATCAAGGATTTATAGACAGTTCACCCGCATTATGGGCAAAATAATTTTTATCCGTAATTAAACGAAAAATAACATTCACATAAGGGTCATGAGAGATTGTTTAAATTAAACAAATGTCATACAAATGTAAATGAATGCCCAGACTCTGCTTTCATTGTGCAGGTTGGACTGTACATGAATTTATCACATGAGCCACTGGAATCAAGGATATTACTCTGAATAAAAGGTTTAACTGCGTAAGTAGAACAACCAGGTCACAGAAAATCTCTTGGGTTTGTCATTTTAAGGGGCCAAGAAGACTCATAGATGCGTTGCATTGCAGGTTAATGCAAGCGCTTGCATGATAACATGTCATTAAATGTTTTTAATAATAATAAGGATGAAATGCCAAGTTGTGGCATTACAGGTGGTGGGGGGAGGGCTCTTCTGAAGTTCTCCCTCAGCTACATTCAGCAGCAGGATGGAGACAGCCAGAAGTGCTAAACTCCAGTTCCTCACTCATGTGAACAAGTAGGTCTGCAGGATCGGTTCCTTTGGACCTCCAAGAGCTCTGAGAAAACCAATTTATTGCACAAATAATATGACATCAATTTCTTACTGTCAACACGGTGCTTCCTGATTTGCAAAGCTTTAAATCAAAAGATGAAGCGATAAACAGTTGAGGGATGGGACCAATGCCCCATGTCAAAACCCCTGCCATTCAAGCTTGCTTTTATTACAACAATGAGAATTTCACATTGCATTTCTTACAGTGTCTTCTCTGCTTCATATGAACATTAAATGAAATTATGCAGTTCCTGCCTAATGAGCAAGTGCTCATTAGTGTGAGTGGTTTAAAGGATGCAGATGCAAGACCTCATTGTAAGGAATGAGTATTAATGAACAGTAAAATGAGACTGAGGTACCGAATATAATTTAAATCACCAAAAGAGCAACTCTATCTAGAGTGCAAGACTTGTACTGTATGAGCCATAGGAAAAAATATCAAAACTGAACAAAGCATTTAAAAAAGCATAATGTTACTTAACTCTTAAGATCTCTTCCTTATTTACTTCAATATTTTCACATCTCTGTTCCCACACTGTTAACACACAGAGTATATTTGGCTGGTAACTGTGCAGCACTGAGATATTCTAGCTATCAGGATTTACATTGTACACTCTTTATTTCCATTAAGGACATTGCTTGCTTGACATTTGGGCCTGAAAGTCTGACTCATACACATAACCCTTAGTTTCACAAAGAGTCAAGATCACAGAGACAGAAGCAGCAGAGAAGGATGGAACAAGTTGCCCATTTTGCCTGTAAGTAACGAATGAAAAGCTTGTCTGTTAATGTAGGTACAGTGCTTAGGACAACGTATTTAATATTTTTCTGTGTCTGCTCCAGTGATGAGTAAAATATTAATGTAAGGTCAGAAATAAGACATTGATTAGTTTATCTATTAGCAATAATAATATTTCAATAAATTCAGTCAATGAATCCAGTTTCACTAAGGCATTATTTACTACTATCTAGATAAATAAGAAGTTCAGTTTTGGGTCTAAACCAAATTTATACAAGCTCAAAACCAATTTATACAAGGGAGACCATAATTTGGATGGAAATAGAAAATCTGAGATATTGAGGAACCCCTGGTCCAAAGGATGAGTACAAAGTAAATAAATGATCTAAAACGCAAAGATAAATATAGTCCCAGTACAAAGATTCCTAACAAATCACTAATCCATATAAGTAATGAGAAAGAGTTTAGGATCCACAAAGCTAAATCAGTTCTGTCATGTCATCTCCCATAGATGTCTGAGAGACAAATAGCAGCTTGTTTGTAAGAGTTTGCTAAACGAACGATCTCTGGATATGAGGAATGCAGAGACAATGGTATTGTGGTATTACTGTCTTATCTGGCAAAAATAAGAAATAATATCTACCCAGACATGAATTTGGCTATGACACAGAACAGCACAAAGTCAAAAAGTATTTCAGTCCAGAGGAATTACATCTGACCAGCATTTTCAGAAATGCCTTTTAAAAATCCCCTACTAAACTCAGGGGGTTATGAAGTAATGTTGGATGGCAGACACAGAACAGAAAGAGGTAATAATATATTTTGTTGATTTTATTTACTTACTTATGACACAAGATTACTGTTGGAATACATGCTGGAAGAAGGAAGCACATGGACAGACACAGAGATTCTGCATTTCTATCCTATGGAACCCATTAGAACAATCTGAGGAAAAAAACAAGAAGCCAGATTATCAAAATGGTTTAAGTGGATGAAAGCAGTTTCTGTGGAACATTTTATTTGGGGATGGGTGTCAGAAGACAGTGCAAATGCATTTTTACCTTGATATTCAGTGGGTGCTAGTAGTATTAGATAGCTGCCTGAAAATATATTTTGTCATTTTACTGGAGCTAGGGCAGCCTTTCCTCTATCCAGCAGTAAAAATTATTGATAAAAATTAAGAAAATATTTTCAATACATATCAAAGTGCTGTGTTTACTGTGGTACTGGGAAAGAAACGTAAAAGTGGACTCTCCCAATCCTACTCACATACTGTCTCCTGGTAATAGAAAATATATTGTTCCTGTTGTCAAATAGAAAGTGAAATTTATAAGTGGATTGAGAGCCTTAAATACCTCCAGCAATCTGTTATGAAGTTCTTGATAACCCATCCTACCTACTTAAGTATATCATAATTAATTTATCTATTCAGATACTTATTTAGCCCTTATCTCTGTCTTCCATAATCTGTCACTTTTCAACAAGGCAGATTTAAAAAATGTATATTTAACCTCATGCATATTTTCCTGTCCTTTATCCAGCTATAAATGACAGTGTCAGTGGAAAAAGATGCTGAGTGCTTTTGATCATTAAAACTGTTTCATTACTTTTTTGTAAATATTTTTTCCCTAATGGAAAAGGTTTTGTTTAAACCTTTTTTTAAGTAAGTTTAAACAATTCCTTAAATTTGAAAACCAAACACCATTCTCGGTCCTGTTATGCTGAATAAGAGTAGAAAAAAAAGCAAGAGAATTCATGGGAAAGGGTCAAGAACTGTTGATGGAGCCAAAACAAAAATGCAGCAGGAATCCTGAAAATCACTACTGATGGAACACAATGATCTTCCCTGAAACCAGACGTGCTGCTCCCAGTTCTCACACCCCTGAGCTGACATCCCTCGGCGCTGCAGAAGCCAGCGTTCCCATGTTTGTAGCACCTACACAAACATCTCTGAATGCAGCACATTTATTTTTTTCCCTGCCAGGCCCAAAAGTTTTCATGGGGAAAGGTCACTGGGGGTTATGGATGGTTCAGGGCATTTGGATATTAAAATACAATCAATTCTCTGGTCCTACCCACTCACTGAACATCCCTGGCAGGGTGTCAGAGTAGGTTTTCTGTGAGTACTGTGCAGAGCCAGAACCATTAAAGTCCTTTTCTTTTTTTTTCAAGACTCACATTTTCCAAGTCCGCCTATTTCTTCCAGCGAGGATGCTGTGGGGTAGCAAATC
>JAOXNG010000057.1:32759293-32770872 GCA_028566535.1 Scolopax minor
AGCACAGGGATATGACTATTTTCTCAGCATTTACTTCATGTAATCCTCATAAAATTGAGATTTTGTTAAGAAATAATAAGTGCATACAAATGAAGCAGTATCTCTGAAAGAAACAAAACCAAAAAGCAATAAGTCAAGATTTGGAAAGGAAATGAAAACAGTATATGTTCCACAGAAAGCTTCCTCAAACAGTATTTAGCACTTACAGCATTTATTATCTGTAAGGGATAAAAGCAACGTGTCACCTGAATGGGTCGCAGCCAGAGGTACCTGTCTCTTGAGGAAAGCAGCTGGTCGCTTCAGCAAGCAGCCCAGGGGAAAGACCTGTTTATGCTTCATTTCAGGCGTACAGGACAGGGTTTGTACAGCCAACACCCCCAGAAATAGCTGATACTCATCTTTGTTTCCAAAACTACTCTGTGACACCATGGCTGATTAAAAGGACGCTTTTAGGAAGCGCTATCCAAGCAGAAACCGTCACTGTCCGTAACAGCAAGTGATTGAATAACAGCAAAATACTGAGAGTGCATTTTATATGTAATGGTGGGCATGTAAACACACACAGATGCAAACATTAGAGTTCATCCTTGGGGTTTCCACCAGCTCCACCAACACAAAATTTATGCAGCTTTTATCCACAGCATGAAAGAAATAGACTAAGTTTCTTACAAAACAAAGAAAACTCAAAGCTTTTCTATTCCTCTTTTTTTTTTTTTAATTTCTCATACTCAGCTACAGATTTGCCACCTCTGAGCTTCCTTCTTTGAGTTTGTAGACCTGAAGACACAGTAACTTATGAGCACTGCTCCCTACTCCTGCCCGTGGGTGCAGGAAGCACAGATTAAACACAGCAGAGATTGAGATAAAACACGCAATTTGAATCAACAGCTTTTTTTTAGTTCCCCTGCAGCTATGATCTTGCTCTAAAAGTAATGTTATGGTTTTAGGTGATACTTAATCAAATGGTCACTGTTCATAAGAAAACACCTGAACTAGCTGATAGGCTTTTTTTCTTCTCCTAGTGTTAAAGCATAAATGTACCAATTATGGAACAAATTCTTCAGTGATATTTCCCTGGGTTCCTATCAGCCTACACATCACTTCTAAATGTGAAGGATTGGTCTCACTCTTTTTATACAATAGAGTTACCATTGCTTTCATAGCAATCTCACCCCATGGGGTCAAAATTAAAGTGTGTACGTAAACATGCTGCCTTCAAAACCATTTATATATGCTCCAGTGACTTCCCTGGGCACCTTGGTAACAGAGGAACTCACTGAATTCTTCTTAGTTAAAATTCACAGAAGTTGCAGTTTAAAACTACATTTGAGCGGCTGTTTTTATAAGCGAAGCACACGTGCAATCAACCGAGGCTGAGATTTCATTATGAAGTCTGTGATTTACTGGTTTAAACTTTCTTGTTTTTTTTGAGATAAACTTGAAGCATCTGGGCAGTCTATTACTGCGTCTCACCTGATAAGAGGTAACTCCTAAAGATACATTACCCCAATTGCTTGCTGCCTTAAAAGCATAACCCCACCATAATGCAAGTATAATTCTAATAAAAAGTTTGCTACCCTATCTGCAGTTATTGCCGTGTTACGTGATAGCAATAGCTGAAAGATATCAATATGAACTTTGCTAGAAATAGCTCTAGTCCAGCTTTGAAAGCCGCTTTTTCAGGTGAATGAAGTAAAATGTTCACCTTTGAATCTTCTCCAGGAAACATGAATCCCTCTAAGCCTTGGCCAGCTGGAAGCACACTCTGGAGGAAACTGATGTAGAGTCCACTTGGAATCTGACTCTAGCACAGGAATTGAAAGAAATTAATTTGGCATCTAAGAGGAGGTTTTGTGGAGTCAATGCTTTCTAAGCAGAGGACAGAGAGGTTTGGCAAGGCTGATGCATATATTATTGACATTTTGTGTCACAAAGGGGTAATCCCAGATCTAATTTTGAGCCAGCTGAACTGGCAGTGGTCTCCAAGACCACCCTTCTCAGGTGCATGACTTAAGTGATGCTGCATGACATAGACCACAGTCTCTGCGTGGACAGGTGAGTGTAAGAGACTATCAGAAGACACACACATGCAGAAACACCCCACCTTTTTTGCACTAACCTGTGACTTTCTGCATTTCTTACTACCCACACACCACAGATGTAACTTCTGTGTGGACAGTTGTCAGAGAATTAGCATGGGAATGTTGAGAACATTGAGAATAATTTTGCCTACTTTATGTTGCTCAAACTGAAACACTTTTTTAAAGGAATCATTTGGAAGTGAAAATCAATGATGGTTGGCACCATACTCAGAACCATTGCCTTGGGACACTGAAGTGCACAAATGCATTGCTGATATTCTGGACACAGTGCAGGAGAATTTTCCAAGTGATTTTCCATCTCACTGCAAGAAAAAAGTTGCATTTTCTTATTTACATGTGGACATCTATTTGCAGCTTAAGCAAGAGTCTGCAAACATTAATGTCCACAGCAGTTTTTTTAAAATCAATAGCAGAGAAGGAAATAACTCTGGTACTTTTAACAGAACTTTATCTATTGGTTTTGGTAAGAATGGGAAACTCTGTATAAACAAAGTCTTGTTTCCTTATTTGCATTGGGATCAGAGCTCTTGTCTTTAGTTTTCTTTTCTCCTGACAATTTGTTCCTGTAATCTCCTTATGTTCCTACTTTAAAATCTTTGGTTAAATTGGGAAGTCGCTTAACTGACAATTTAAGGAAGACATTAGTAAACATAACAGGAAGCAAAAGTCACCCCACAAAGAACGAAAACCAGTAAACAATCAGAAATCCATACTACCTCATCTACTACTTCTTACTTTAAAAAAAAGAAACATGTTGCAATGACTTGCAAGTTACATCTGCTTATTCTAAGTTTGTGATCTGTAAAATAATTTACACCACAGTTAGGTCTGTTCTAAGGAGATCCTTGATGTCTAACAGTGGTGAGCACACAAAACACATGCAGAACTGCATGACTGGAGAGTGTTGAGAGCCTGCACACCTCCAGGACAGCCAAGTACCAAGGCAGAGATTTGAGATGGGCCAAGTGACCTTGTTTTACCATGTGTAGGAATCCTCAAAATCCTCAAAATCCTCTGCATCAGCTGAAAACTTCTTTTCAAGTGCAAGGTGGATGGCGTTACAAAGCCTTACCTAGAAACAGCTGTTGTGTGACTTCTCAGTTATCTCCTTCTCAGAAACAAGGACACCATTCACAACACTAACAGATCACTGTTTAGAGTCAGAAATAACAGAAATAACAAGCTAACAGCAGTGGCTTGTCTGAAGCACCGACCAGGATGTCTCCTGGGTACTCTCAGACACTCAGGAAGGAGCCGTTCCTACCGTGAGCTAACCTCTGGGCATGGGCAGCTGTGAGAGGAAGGAGCAACTGCAGGAAACTGGTTTCAGCTACAGGGAAAACAGAGTTTCAATTGATTTTTCACAATTGGGGCAATGCAGTCCATAGTCCAGTGTGTTGGAACAGGACATTTTCACTCCAGGGAAGCCGACTACGGAATCAGTTCCCAAAGACTATCAGGCAACACGAGATCCTGATCACGTCAAAGAAGCATTGCAGAATTGTTCTCCCTCTCTCCTTACGAGTGATGTTCAGTAAAAATCATTCACCTATTGCGTTACCACTACACCGAATCAGAACTCCAAGAAAATAATCACTACCCCAAATTCCTCTCTCAGTTAGAGTTGTGATCCTACAGGCAGAGACACCCTGGGAATCTCTCAAAGCACATTGTCATCACTGTTCCTGGGCAAAGATCATGGACAATAACCAATAAAACTAGTAGGATATTTCAAACTGCAAGAAACTGACTTTGCCTTTAAATAGATAATCTTGAGGGGAAAAAAGCATATTTCATATTCAAAAAACATATTTAATATTTTGTCCTTTTCTGTGAACACTCTCTTTTTTTAGTACATGCCAATCACAAGGGATTTTTTGTTTGTTTGTTTAAGTCTGTCTCTCTGTCTCAGGCTTGTATAAAGCGAAATATGAGCAATTTAAGCTGTAAGTGGGAATACAGTTGAAAAGTTCTTGGCCCATCAAGTCCCATTCTAGCTGAGCAAAACCTAGGATTCCTTCACCCTGGAGCTAGATCACCACCAAGTTGCCCTGTCTTCAGAGGGGAAGGGGAAGTGTTGGAAGGAATCATTCTAAAGCACCAACCTGGAGCTGCAACTCCTCTGCTCTCACATTTTCCTCTCTTTTTCCACCCCCTCTTCATCATATTGCCCAACATAGTTTCTTGCCCATCCAATTTCTGGAGAATGTAATAAGCTTGATCAGGAAGAGAAATGTTTTTCCACTGGCTCTAATAAATTTGCTCTTTTTTCTTGAACAAAGAGGATCTTTGAACAGTAGCAGGGTATACTGCAAGCAGACATTCATTTTCTTACAGAGCTGCCCGATAGCACTTTTCTGAAATATCTGGAAGTTCCATTGCACTGAGAAAGTCAGCAATTTTTAGAGCAGTTTAAGCCATAAAACACAGTAGTAACCATCAGAGGAAAATAATAACTGTTCCTTCAAAAATTTTTGAGTGATTAGACTAATTTTCAACCTTTCCCATATATGATATATTATTTAATATCCTACCTTACCTCGTATCAGCAAACTACATCTTTCTACTCTAAACTTTTGTTTTTCCTCCATTACTGATGCATCTCTCTCTAAAATAATGGATTTTTTTGCAAAATGCTTCTTAAGAGAGATCAGAAAGCAGGAGCAGCTGCAAACAAGTCTTCAGTTGGTTGTGCCAGTTCTCCTGAGTGCAATGCATTGTCACTGCTGCTATTGAGCATATTCCTCACCTTGAAACCCGAATCAAAGAGAATTTTAAAGCAAGGAATAAAATTAGAAGACCAAACATGTAGAGGTAAGGAAAGCTAGATCTGAACTAGTACTTACTAGAGTAAGTGAAATCATGATTAGGATTTCTAGATAATGTTCTCGATGTTCTTTCTATAATTGTATTATTGTGAAATAAAAAAAAAAATCAGTAAGCGATCTAATTGTAACCTTATGTCAGCGGAAAAAGGAGGGGGACAGTCAAGTTTCTACAATTGTTGGGCTTTTCTCTTATGACCTACGGGCTAACTATTGCTTCTTTTTTCCACTTGATCTCATGGTAAGATTAGCTTAATGAGTTTTTCCCCCAGTGATTTGAAGAACTGAATACGAAGAACAAACTATTTCTAAACAGATTTCCCGGGCAAGCTTTCTGATTTCTATTCTTACAATTTCTTGTGGTTGTATTAATTCTTTCCTTTTTTCCCCCACAGGGCTCTAGCTAAAATAAACTTGTATTTGATTAAGGTGTCATTCAATGAGCCCATAAACAAATTGGCATGTAGGTTATTCAATAACTAGTACAGTTCTTGTAAAAACATGTTTAGCAAGTGAGAATGCATCTGAATGAAAAAACCCCCATGCCTTCAAATAGCAAAGATAATTCTACAAATATATTTTAAGATCTTTAGATCACAGTAACTTTCTGATAAGCTACTGTTTAAAAATGTGACACTAACATGAGCACAGAACATAGATCCTGGGGTCATTTACTTGCAATCCTTCCCAAAGGTGCGGCATTTCCTTGTAGAACAGAACAACTACAGGGACTCTGAAAGGGTGCTGTGAAAAGCACTGCTTTGTAAAGTCATTGCTGGTTACTCTTTAGAAGAGGACCTTGTGAAGGAATAAAGGCACTTTTTCACCAGACGACGAAAAAAAAAAAGGGTGAGGAAGTGGACATGCATGCAGAGAGGAAAAGGAGGAAAAGGGGAAAAACACAATTCTCCTTTGCAAAGAAGGAATGACAAGCAGAAGATGCTCAAGAAAACACTTCTACGTGCGGAAAGATTTGTATATAATCAACTTCTCTTTGCCAAATAGCAGTGCCGACATATGCCCATGCAAGTAAATGCTGTTTTCCCTGCTTGAGTGGGATAGCAATAAGAAATACATTTATTATTCATTAAATGACATCAACGTACTTTAATATGCCTCAGCGTTTCCAAACAGCATTCAAATCACAGCAATACAACTCTCTTCTCACCTAATTTGCTGTATTAACAGCCAAATGCTATAGTTTGTGCTTTAAACTTTCTGAGTGCTGGAAATGAGAGGGTAATTTTCTTTGCCGTGTGTTATAGCTAAGGCAGGATGGGAGAGCAGAAGAAATTTTACAGCAAAATTTTGGCTGTAAAAAAATTATACAGATCTAAGTTCTCCCATATTTTACAATGGGATTAATAAAATTTACCAACCTCCAAGGGTGTGAAATGTAGAAAATTTCTAAAGTAAAGGGAGATTTAGATGCTGTAGTGTCTGCATGTGTTGCTTTATGTGAGGGTTCGGGTTTGGTTTATACACACACACACACACATAGATATATATATATATATTTACATACACAGAAAAAATAAGTAAGGAAGGAAGAATCAAGATTTACTCTTATGGTTTTCTCTGCTTGCTCTTTGGAAGCAAGTCTTCACATTGCTGTCTTAACTGGCCACAGGGTCCCAGCCTACATCTGCATGATGGAGAGCTCTGCATAGCATTTGTCTGAGTGCCACTGCACACCGAAGCAGATGGAAGATGATTTATGGACTTTGTTGTTTATGGGGATAAATGAGGACAGAATTATGCCTAGTCCACCATGTCCCAAATAATTCCTTGAGGTTATAAGGATTGTACAGCACTGTCTTACCAAAGGTTTATGCCAGCATGAAATTAAAATAACAGGAAGTGAACTACTGAAGCAGAATGCACAGGGAATGTACCAAAGCACACAGTGCTACGGGAGATGAATTTATCTACAACTGAACTATATCAGCCATGGAGAAGAACCAGCTTTTATTCCCAGTTAATGCTCAGTGTTTCCAGTGAAACAAACCCAGATTGCATTATTGTCACAAACTGCAGCATTTGGCAAACTACATCTACAAATAGAGCCCTGAAAAGTTTAAAGCGTAAAGAAAAAAAAATGAATCTGAAAGCTAGACATTTTTTTCTTCTTCAAAGATTAGCACTTGAAATATTTAAGAGCAATTACTAATACTGTGTCTTGTTAAATGTAATGAGAGAAATCGTTCATTGATCTAAAAGCAGGCTGCAATATGACGAATAGTAAAAGTGGGATACTTTAACCAGCATGGAGATGACCACTGCCACCTCTGAAGAGAGTTCAGGGACACAATAGGTGTGCTCCCACATGGTTAAAGCTGGCAGCAACATCTCACCAAGATGCAAAATAAGGCTGAAAATTAATATACAAATCCATTGGTATTGATGTTATTTACTGCATATCTCCCAGAAAAGAATGCCATGTTTTTAAAGGAAGATGTCTGTCTTCTGAGTCTTGAGAGTGACAGAACTTCCATTCATGAATTCCAGCACATCCTAGGAGCTAAGGCTGGTTTTATATTTTATTAACATCACTGCAGTTCAAAACCACAAATTGAACACTAATCTGCTTGTTATAACTCTGCCCAAAGGCTTATTGCAAGGAGTTCTCTTTTTGGTATGCTAACTCTTGCTTTCACGGCTGCGTAGTAAGATCAGGCATTTTAAAACTAGCTCTTGTTTGGGGAAAATGCTACTGAAGTGGTTATATGAGGCTGTTGTCTCAGTAAGCATAGGATTTACTATTCATTAAAAAATGGAAGAGTCCAACATTTGTAAATAAAATGTTCTGAAAGTGTTCTGTGCTAGGGAGACAACCCTTCCATAATACATTTCTATAGACTTTGTCCAAGTCCACAGTTCTTCGATGTTGCTGTAAGCAGTAATGTTTTTGTCCTGCAAGATAAATGTCCATTGATTTCAGTTTCTAATGACTGCTAGGTAAGGCTTGCTATGTATCTGCTTAATTAATTTCCCTGACCTTCCTTCCATTTGATACTTAGAATGACAAAATTCCATTTTAGCAGCTGCGTGGATGTTTAGTCTGAAGCACTTATGATGTCAAAGGCGTTGTATTAATTTACTAAGCAAGTTATTTCTAGCCATTTTTTTGCAAATATGTCTGGCCAGCATAGATTTATGATTTGTTTTTTCAGCTCAATCTGATATCATTTGTCACATGGATTTAAATTAATGCATACACATTGACCTACAGGAAGGAGATGGTTCCTGTTTCTTGAGATATGAGGAAATAATCTGAATTCCAAGGAGGATTTCAGATAAACACAATTTTTAAAGTTGGAAAATTTCTTCCTATTTGTAATTGGCAATGCTTCCATTTTCAGCCATAACTTTTAATAGTAGAAAAGAGCAGTACCATATCCAGTGAAAAGTCTGCAATGTACAGGCTATTCTAGGTGCCATCCAGCAGAACGAGCAAATACTTAGAACGTGCATTTAAGTTTGACAATGTTAGTTTGATTTAGGTTATAAGTGAAAGGCCTAAGAATAGATTGGCTCCTAAATCCTAGCTAGGAACCTCTGTTCTCATTAAAGTCTATGAGAATTTAGGAACCCAAACACCATTAGGTGTCTTGGCCTTACTGCTTTACTTCTCAGGGCTGCCTTAAGTGCATACTTAAATTTAGACCTGTGCTTAAGCCCTTAAGTGAAAATTGCATAGAGAAGTGATCTAAAATTAAAATATGAACCTGACTCTTCCATATTTGCAAATCAAATTTATTATGACAACAGGTTAACATAAGACAGAGAGCCTAGAGCTAGATGGATTGTATGATTTAAAGCTCTGCAATTTAAAGACAAAGCCCAGAGATGCTGCCTTTCAAATGTGCGTGGTAAAATTCTGCCAGGATTCTGTTGTCTGTCTGCATGCCAGTAAACTGGAGTAGTTGCCATCCTACTTCATGGAAGATTATTTATTAAGTCAATGATTTATTTAGTCTGCTTAAAGGAGGTGGGATAGAACACTGGGCTGGTATTGCCATGATAATTATGCTATTATTATTATTTTTAATTAATATTGAGCAACCTGCTCCTGCAGCCAACTTCAAGACACTTCAGAAGCACACTTCTCATTCTCTGGATGGAGAAGAAAAGCCTTCATTCTAGGCAAGGGTAGGATAAATAATATTTTCATTCTAGAACCCTACAGAAAACTGCTTTTTCTAGAATCTTCCATGTTCAAGCAGAGAAAACAGACTCTTGATTTCATTGTCTCATCTTACAGGAGAGAAATTCCTGTTTGGTTTTTTTTCCATCTCTGAGAAATGAAATATATGCTGACCTTACCTCAGAACAGATGGAGTCTGTGGGTCTGAAAATCCCACAGAGGAGAAACTCAATTCCTGCCTCCATGCTTCTAAAACTCAGAGCATTATTTACATGGACAGAGCCAGACATGGCCTTCCTCACCCTGCTGATGTGGGAAAAATGATTTTTTTCTACCTGTCCATCCGAAACTACCCATCACTCTCCCCTGCCTGTTCGACCCCTGCAGTGTGCCAGCACAACTGCCCTCGTTCTCACTCCTGGACCGTTAAGGGGAAGGTTTTTTTAACGTTTTTCAGAGGTGAAACAACACATTTTTATATCAGAAATTTGGCATTAGGTTAAAGAAAAGAAAGAACAGCTGGGCACAATACCCTCAATTCAACATGTCTGACCACTTCCCCTTTTTAGCAGATGAACTTTATATGACCACTGGAAAAGACCCTTCAAGTTCACATGGGGGACAGAAGGGGCTTTGGTGCTAAAGGCCTTGGATATTTTGCTATTACAGAATCATAGAATCTTCATGGTTGGAAGGGACCTTTGAAATCATCTGGTCCAACCACAAAAAAAGAAAACAGCAAAACAAAAACAACACACACCACACCCACCCACAAACAGACACAAACCAACAATCTCAGACACTAGAGCATGCCCTGAAGTGCCACGTCTATATGTTTCTTAAATACCTCCAAGGATGGCAACTCCCTGGGCAGGCTGTTCCAGTGTCTGACCTCTCTCTCAGTAAGGTAATTCTTCCTAATATCTAATTTAATCCTCCCCTCCCACAACTTCAGACTTTTCCTCTCATCCTGTCATTATTCCCTTGGGAGAAGAGGCCAACCCCCACCTCTCCTCTCAGGTAGTCTTAGAGGGGTCAGTGGGGCAGAGGTAGGTGACTGTCAGTACCAAATGATGGTATCTGGCTTGTGGAAAGCCTCAGGAACTCAGAGCTCCCTGACCCATAGTGAGAAGAGAACCAGAGTGAACTGCAACCCATCCTGGTGCAATGTGATAACAGTATGTTGTATTCAATCCTTAATAGAAACAGTCTTCAGAAGTTATTTTAATCAATTAAGAACAGTTGAACTGCTTTAGCACATGGTTAGCATAATCTACTTATTACATACTTAAAGTGTAATTATGGACAGGAAAAAAATGTTCATTTTCTATTGACCCCTTTTTACTCAAGTGAATTAAGTCTATTTCTCATCTGCATTCAGACTCCCAGCTGCTTCCTGGCTGAAATAGATTCTGTAAGCTTTTTATATCTAGTAGCAATGCAGTAATGCCATATGTGAGGCTGGGGCGTGTGAGGGAACTGGGGTGTCTCCTGGTTCCTGAATTATCAGGCTGTTCCTAATTCCTGTGCAGAATCATTCCCAGCGTGGTGATTCATGAGGTAGCAAAGAATCTAGGTGCAGTTCCCAGGCTATGTCTTCAGGGTTAGAAAAGGAATCGTGCTTCTCAAGCTTAAAAAAACCCCACAAAACACACACACACAAAATAAACCAAACCTCCAAAAAAACCCAAAAATCTAAGGGAAAGTAAGATGGTTTTTAGAGTGCCTTTCTGTAACAGAGCAGGCCCCTGAGACTATTAGTTATCCAACAGAATGGGGGTAGAGCAAAAAAGGTGAATGTACAGTGATGGAATTTTCCTAAACATATATATATATAAATAGCAAACCATCACACTTCCACTGGAAGCAGCAATGAGTTACTACACCTTGAAATGCATCTAACTTCAGCAACTAAAATACCTTCATTTATTGCTTCAACAACCAACAAAGCACATCTGAAATTCAAGGGAATGCATGAGAACACCTGAAAACACAACTGCTCATATTCCTTTAATGACATTGACACAGCTTTTTGTTGCCATAATTAGCTTTGTCAGAAGACCTCTTAAACAGAAAGGAATGGAGGGGAGTCCCTGCAGCACAAGCCAGCAGACACACATACCAGAGGGGTGTGTAATAAGGATTTCCCCAGTTTCTTCAAAATGGATCTGCATTCTCTCCTCACCACTGCACTTAACACTGTCATTTGATGGACAGATATGCATAGACTAGCTATATTTCACCATTAGATTGCTAATACAGTTTCAAGGTTATATGTATAAGAAATCTGGCAAATGCTTTAGTTGATATCCACTGTGGAAGGTCACTAGAGAAAAAAAAAAAAACAACAACTGACCCCAGTGTAGCATTCAGGAAACTACTTCACAAGTTAAAAAAAATAAATCACAGAATCTTAGTGGTTAGAAAGGACCTTTGAGATCATGGAGTCCAACCACATTAAATACAAACAAACAAACAAAAAACCCACCCAAACAAACACAAAAC
>JAOXNG010000057.1:32958894-32976025 GCA_028566535.1 Scolopax minor
GTGGAGGGACAGAGACTCTCTTTTGAGAATCAGCCTCTTTCTATGTAGCTTCTCCATTGAAAAAGTGCACAAATGTTAACAGACCGTGGTTTTAGGTTGTTGTTTTTGTTTTTCTTAGTCTGTGAGTAGAATCATAGGGTTATTGAAAAATGAAGAAATTTTTAGTCAAGATTTTTACTTTTGATTTATTGAGTGCTGTTAGACTTAAGTCAAGCAATTAGGTAGTAAAAAAAAAGTGTCATGGGAAATAAGATGTCACCAAATGTGAAGTCATTCAATGCAGTAGGAAAACTGGATTGGTAGGAAATTGGATCAGAAGTAGATTACCAAGTGAAAGCCAATGTGAAATGTGCTAGCACACAAGGTTGTAAGGATAAAGGACCATTTTGTTAAATTGCCATGTGATAAAGTACTGAAGAGTATATTTTCAAATACCTCACTTAGGAGAACTGGAGAAGGGAGTCAGCAGAGAGTATTGAATATTTTCATTTTTTGTTTTATCCTTGGGGTTTTGTAGAACATACACATTTCCATGATACTTAATGGGAACTTGTATCTAGCTCTGATGTATATATATGTTCTAGCTGTATCTAAATGGAGTATGTATGCACGTTTCAGAGAGCATGTGCTTGGGAAATGAGATCAGTACTGGCAAATATCCTAAACTGTATTCTTGATTCCTTGCTTATTCTCAGTCCTGTATTTACATCCTTACTAAACAAGGAGGAAAAAATCGAAATGGCAGCTATTTGAGATGAGGAGTAGGGAAACTGTTGTAGAAGTTACCTTGCACACACTTTATTTTTAAGTACAAATTGTAAGCAGAGATGCCATTATGTAAATTCATTCTTCTAACAGTAATCTCAACAACTAAAGAAAATATAGTGAAAATCGTGTTTGGTGTATTTGCATAATTGCACGTCTGAAAGACTTAAGTGGTAATAACCATTGTTAAATTACTTTGTGATATGATTTTTTAAAATTCAAACTCAAGTTTCAACAATTACTAGTTGAAGGAAATTAACTAGGCAGGACTATTAAAAACAAATACAACCCATTGTCAATCGAATCTTAAAACTGAAATAGTATGATTTTCCTTGTTTAACTTTGCTGGTTTCTCACTTGTCAACCTTGCCTTATTTAGTTCCTGGGGCCAATGTTTGCATGTTCATATTGATCTCCAGAAAAGCCACGTAAACTTTTATATGAAACTCTGATGAGATCCAGCTTTCATAAAATAATTTTTAGCCACATGTTGTGACAGGATTGGAAATGAAGATGGCATTGTAGTGATTTTATTGCACAGTGAATAAACCCCTGGGACTCTCTTGGATACACTGACTGGGAGCGGTTTGCATCATGTGATAGTCCTGTACATCGGAACACGTATTTTATTCAGAATGCCTTCTTAATTTTGAAGTGACTGGGAAGACTGCAGAAAACAAAAGGCAGGTTTAGAAGAAAGAGCTATGCCTGGTATTACCATGCCTGAATCATCTGTCAGATGCCTGGCACAGTAAATTGGAACACCCTCCCCTGTGGCAGAGCCTATGTCATTTTCCTCTTTTTGTTTATTACAATAATGCAAGTGAGGCAAATACCGAGAATGTATCTATTGGTGGGTCATTGAGATCTTTGTCATGAAAGTCCATTCATATAAATGAATGCAGTCCACTGCGAATGATAGTGTTCAGATAGGTCAGAACCCATAGCTATTGTATTATGTATGGGGAGGCCTTTTGGATAAATAAATCTCCTGCACGTCACATGCTAACAAAGCTAGCAGATGTTGCATTTGGAAAAGAGAGGACCAAGAGACAGAAGATTAATAGTAGAACAAAACAGCTGGATACATTTTAAGCTTCTTGAAAAACATATTTGCAGCAGGATTTTCTTCTCTTTCTCAAAAATTTTACATGCAAAGTCTTTAGTTTTCTTTCTGATGGGAATTTTTCTGAGTATGACTTACATCAGTATAGAATGGTCCACACAGTAGAGAAGGAGAACTGTAGCTATCCCGGCTTGTGGGAATAATTTGCTTTTTGAGAGCTGGATTCCTTCAGAACCTCAGATCACTAAGACAGGAACTGTGTGAGTGCACAGAAGTGCATGCAAATGGGGGGAAGTCATTCTATATCCTCTTATCAGCATTTGTTATTTTTAAAAGATGAGTGGTTAATGGTAAAGCAAAAGGTGGCAAAAGTTGTAGAACAAAAAGTGCCATGTTGAGATGGGCATTCTACATGATTCTAAGTAATTATTCTGATCACGTAGCATAGGTTATGTATGTATGAAATATCGCAAGCAGGCATGCCAATTGAGTTAAACCCATTAACAATGAATCTTGCAAGAATCCTTACAACTCCCCATCACTCAATATCAGGCATCAAGATTGAATATAGGCATCAACATAGAAGTTTACAGTCTCTGTAGAACTGACACCAGAGAACGGAGACAGGCAAGTCATCATCAGGCACAAAATTCTTATCTTCAAAATAATTGGCTATTTGCTCTGTATTTGAGCTCTATTCCTTGGGTTTATTAGATGTTCTGCACATCTACTTAGAACTTGCAGAATTAATATCAGGTTTCCTATCACCTCAGTCATTAGTTTTGTCAAGGAATTTGAGTGGAATTGAAGGAGGAAAAGAGTGTTTTTTAGAGGCTATTTCTTTAGGATTTCTCTTTTTTTTCTTTTTTTGTTTAAATAGAAACCTGTCCAGGCTACACTGGAAAAGCCATCTGAATAAATTGTGATTTTATAATACAGGTATTGTTGCTTGAGGATCATTATTGCATTATCCTTTCTCCCCACAGCCACACCTTCAAAAAAAAGAGCTTTTAGAACAGAAAAAATAGGTTGAATAGCAGATTGGATGTGTTCTCTTCAGACCTCTCTTTCAGAAGACTTCTTCTGTTCTGAGTCTTAGAGCATGGGAGCAATGCTTTGAATAATGTAGCAATACAAAAACGTGCTTAATTTGTTTAATGCAGTACTAGGAAATCCTGGTGTGCTTTTATGTAAAGAATGATGATATACAGATGGTATATAGAGAATCTTCACTTGAGAAAAAATTATGTCTCACTTCTAGTCGTGTAGGATTGTCGTGTCAATGGAAAAAGAAAAGGGCAGTCATCCTTTAAACTTTTACGTAGTTTTCTTTAGAAAGCTGACCTGCATTTTCATGCATTTATGAATGAAGTGGTGTATGGACATGGAGTGCCCGAAGACCAATAATCACATGATCCCACTGACTTCAACAGATTTATAATGCCTAAGGAAAACCAAAAAAAGGAGTTTTAACTCCTCATGCAGAGGAAATTTGAGTAACTGAATACAATCTCAAAGATACACTCAAAACAATCGCAACTACAACCAGCTTTGTTCCAAAGAGTGTAAATGCTGTTATGGAAAATAAGTTACTGGATTTTGTTAGTTACTGACACTGAAATTAGTGAGTGCACTGGAATACTGGCTCACTCCTTCTCTTCCTTTAACATTGAGATTTTTTTCATTGTTTTATGCACACTCATATATGTCTCTCAATTTCTAGACATTATTTCCTCTCTCTGTGTTACAAAAATGTAAAGGATGTAATTTTCACTTCTTAGTGATTATCTCCATGATCTGCCTAATCATTAATTAGCTAATAAATCCTTGCAATAGAGTAACAATGCCAGCCAGTATTTGACAGAAAAATATATATATTCTTATGCTGACCTGTCATGTTTTGTACTCACTCAGCTGTTTTCATATGGCAAATGTCTTTTTAAAGGCTCACATACACAAAATAATAATTAGTTTCTAACATAATTCTGAAACTGTCTTGGAGAGAGTGTGTGTGAAACAGTTCAACATGAAAGACAAAAGTTAAAAATATGGGTTGATTTTGCTTCTCTGCTATCATTGTTCTTGGGTTTGTTGTTGTTTTAAAATATCATTCTGTACATTGTTAAAGTGATGTAAAGTAATGAGAAAAGAAATTAGGTTAAAAGGCCGGAAAACCCATTAGAAACTGTATGTATTATCTAGCAAATCAAATGTCAGGGGAAGACATTTGTGAAATAATTATCAATCATCTAAAACAAAAAGGAAGGAAACAACTCAAGCCTACATTTTTATATTTCAGGGACTAAATCCAGCCTGCTAAATCCATCACTAAAGCAATTACACAATATAATTCTGATTTTAAAAGATGTTGAACAGTCACTGCTTCCCTTTCGGTCACACAGTCAGCATCTTTGCTGGAAAACTTCACTTCCCAAACATTGCTTTCTGTTCAGAGGTAGCATAGTGTTGTTGAAGTGAGGGGTTTCACTTCACACATGGGAGAGAGGAGACCATTGAAATAGCATGTACCAAAGCTGTCAGAACCATAGCTGAACAGTGTTGAGAGTCAGTGTGGAGCGAGACCTGGGGATGAACATCTGCTTTGCCAACAGGAAACTTGGCTTTATGAAAAAGAATATTAATTGTGAAGCAGCAAGGCAAAACATGCAGGGAAGAAAGTGACCATTCTGTTTCCTCTTCAAGTTTCTTGTGTGCAGCCATTCAGATTTGTGCATGCTGTTCTGTAAGGCCTCAGTGTCTTGAACTGTCTCTTTGTTTGTGCCTACAGCAATTTGGCGTTGGGATATGGTAGGAAAATCCCAGAGGTTTGGAAAGATAGATAAATTTTGGATAATCCGCTGTACTTCGCTGTTCTTGAAACCAGGCCGTAAAACTTCTTGAAAGTAAACAGGGACAAATCTACATTTAGCTAAATTAAATTTTCTTAAGTACAGACTTATTTCTGTCTGTCTTTGCAATAGCATCATCTTTAGCTTTATATGAAGATGACAGGCACCTGAGCACAACAAGGTGACATTACCTTCTAGGGATATAGGAGTTTGAGCTTAGAACAGCTAAATATTACAGTAAATAATACAGGTTTGTTTGAAGTGTTAGATAACTGCACTTTGACTGTTCTGATATTCTCTATTTGATAATTTTCCACAGATACCTGGTAACGTGCATATCTAAAGATAAGTGTGCGTATATATATATATATATGCACTATGTGCAAAGACATAAAACATGCACAGATAAATGTATATATATACACTTATAAAGACATCCAGTCCTTACTATCGTTACAAGTTCAATTTTCCTAAGCACTGTAGATGAATCTGTCTTCTGATGAAGCATTTTAGTGAGTTGATGGTGGCATTGCAAACTTCGATCGGCGAAACAGATCTTCACTGAAACAGAGTGAAGTGGGAAATGAGGCTGAGAAAATAGGGCACCTAGGCAGAGCTCTTTGAGAAGGGTTATCTTGTGAATAAACACTCAGCACAAGAACTCAGAAGATCTGTACTTGGTGACTGTATGACACTGGACAACTTGCATTATACCTGTGCTGCAGCTCTTCTTTTTGTGAAACAAAGAAAATTGTTCACTACCTACTGGGAGAATTAATTCATTAGTGCTTGTGAGGTGTTTGCAAATAAAGTCTGTGATAAGCACCATGGAAAAACTACCTTATTAAGTGTACAAAAAGTGGCAGCACAAGTTACCTTGAAAGAGCATGGCATGACACAGCTTGAGAACTACATAAGCATGCTTGTACCCTAGTCCTGCAAGACTAATACATATTGCATAAAGTAAATATGAATAGTTCAGTTAGTATGAGAAATGTCTCCTACAGCAGAATTATAAAGCAGGAATAAGAGGTAGGTATAGGAATAAACCTGAATAGCTCCGTGTTCATTTTATATGCTGTGTAAACACAGTAAAAACTGATAATAAAAACAAGCTAGTTGTGTCCAAGATGACCATTTCAAATAACTGTAGTTTTCTTCTAGTATTGTAAATCAAGTCTTCCTGGAGCAAACGTGCAATATTATTCTGACTTGGGATAAAGGCACCCTAGAAGCAGGAGCTTTTGCCCAAATGCACTTCTGTCCTTGCTTATCCAGGGGCAAAAGCAGTCTGGTGCAATCAGTCTGGGCTGAGCCTTAGGTCACTGTGATTGCATCTGATGTCACATGTTACTCCTATTTCTGTCCAGGAAATAACATGCTCTCCAGCCTAGTTAAAAACCCCATGCACATACCATGGAGCCTCAGAGAGAGGTGGAGGCAAAGAAATCTTATGTTTTAATCTCCAGCTCCACCAGCAAGTCCATGCTGGCCTGTTCAATAAAGCTTCCTCAATCCTTGGCATAGAGTCTTAGTATCACTGTTTTTCTTATCAATTCAGAGCTGACTTTAGAGCTTGAAGCTCTCTCCTCCCCACCTGGTAACAACCTAGGAAGTGAAAGTGCACTGCATAGGAATAACAAACGCTGATTAATGGCAGCATTTTTAACCATTTGTTGCAGCTCCTTTTAGGATCAGCAATCAGCTAAAAGCCTGATGCTCAATAAAATCTAGGTTTCCAGTATTCCTCTCCTCAACACTACTATTAAAGGTATTAATAAACCATTTCGTGCCATGTTTTAGAGTTATAATCAAGTCTCATAAGGCAGTGTGGTATTCTACCACTGTGTAAATCCTGTAGCATTAATATTGACATTAGTGTGTTGTAGTTCATTATCTGGAGGTTTTATTTCTGTGCAGATCCTGAGATCTTTAGAGAACATTTAAAAAATTGGGTAGTATTCATGCTTTTGTTACTCAGTCTTTACCTTACCCATCATTTGAATCTCATTGTTCCTCTTCTGACCATCCTCAGGACTGCAGGATTTTTCTCTGGATCTGAACCGGAAGACTTTCTAGAAAAGGTTTATCTCTAGCACTTCATTCTGTTTGTTTCTCACCAGCTTGCAGAGCTCAGCAGGAACAGTACTGAGCTGGCCTTCTCATGGCAGGAGAAGGCCATTGAGGTCTGAGCTAAGCCTGCCACATTCCTCAGAGTAGAAAAGTTGTCCTTTAATGTGTTGTATTTACTATGTTGTATTCAAGTTTTATTAGCAATGTGGAGTAGACTTTGTTCTGTCTCCAGGGAAATACTACATTATAAGCAATAAAGCTGGCAAGGAGGATTAAAAAAAAAAAAAAGAAAAGAAAGAAAGAAAGGAAGCTGAGAGCCAGATTAGCATCTCTGTTAACAGCAGAGTGAAAAGTATGATTACGTTTGCAATGAACTCATTAAGCTGGTAGAAATTGCAACCCAGAGGTCATATACTTAGTCACTGGCACCAGAATCTTGTCACTCCCTGCTGTCTGATTCATGAAATCATTTGCTCTAAAGAAAATTGCTGCTTCACATCAGCTGGAGACGGCTTTTGTCAGGCCAGACTGATACTGCTGTTTGGTTGTAATCATATCAGATAGGGCATCACGGGGTCCTCAGCTGGCTTCCCTGGAAAGACAGAGGATAATGACTTTTTACATTCATTACCTTCTTCCCAGGCAGTTCACAAATCACCACTGACTGCAAGACTTTGGGATTTGTAATGCAATGAATTGTGCTGCAATACATTTTTCCAGAGGCTCCTTTTTAGCACTTAGGCAAATAAGAGATTCTCCTTCTACTAATACATTAGTAGCAGCATAAGAAAAAATTCAATAGAGTTTAGAGAACACACTTGTTTTTCTTTCTCTCCTGAAAAAGTGCTATAATAAACAATAACACAGCAGCGAGTTCGCATGTTTAAAAGTCTTTGCAATGCAACAGAACTTCACAGAATTTTTGCAAAAGTCTTTTTATGTGGCCTTGTTGTTACACTATCTGAGTACCAAAGGTTGTTTTACTACCATGTGGCATTTGGGAGGTCATCAATATTTAATCAGTGTTTTGATACTACACATTTGTTTTCTCTGGTATCTGATTCTTTCTGTGAAATAGGTTTGGCCTGTTTATATTTTGCAATTTTCTGTGAACTAAATGCAGAGTTTCATAACTTTACCAGGTGGTACTTGTAAGGATCTTATGCAGAAAAAAAAAAAAAAAAAAAAAGAGCATTTCACTATGAATCTCTATACAGCAGTACAGGAAGCTTATACAAAACACTGCAACAGAATAAAAATATGGGGTTTTTTTCAAAAGAAAGATTTTGGATTGTTTCAATGTCCCCACAGCCTAGCTGGTTCAGCTGAGCTCCTTCAGTTTTGTCTAGGATATCATCTGTGGTGTTTTTCATGTGATCTACTTGAAAGCTATCTGCGTGTTCTCATAAGTGTTGTCTTTTTACTGTCAGATGAGCATTACAACAATGTAATCCCAATCTGCATTACCTCTGTTGCTTCAAGAAAAAGACTATCTGGAGCCAGTGTTGTTTTGATACTTAGATGCTTACTGCCTGTTTAGAGAAGTCCTTTTGTTCTGCCAACTTACTTCAACATTATAGGGCTTGAATACCTCAAAAATATTAATGCTCTTTCCAAGCCTGTGAGCTCAGGAATGTAGGGCTGAAAGGGTCTTGCATGTCACAAGGGCGAGTTCCCTCTTACTGCAATGGTCTCATACAGCCCTTTCCATGAACTGTGTCAGGGCAATTTTATTTCCTCAGCTGTAAAATGCAGATTATTACATTAAGATTGCTCAAGCACATAAAATCTGCATCAGAGCCACACAGTTAACCCCAGATGTCCAGACACTTAACCAGAAACCAAGCTTTCCTCTCATTCGTATGGATATGGAAAACTAGCTTAAGCACATATCTGGTACAAGACAAAGACAGTTCTAAGCAGAACATTTTCTAATTTATTATTCTCTTGTTTAAAGAAAAATAGAAACCACTTTATCTTTAAAATCTGCATGGTTCAACTTTCCCTCTCCTGCCCTCCTTCTTAGTCTTGATGCAGAGGAGTATTTGAGAAGCATATGCCCTTTTATTAGCAGAAGAGACAGGCTAAATTGGGATATGATTCATGCTTCCAATTTATGCCTTCTCTTCCTTTATTGTCAATGGCTAATGAGAGGTAATTGCAAAAGCTCGCAGAGGGAGGCACTTTTGGAAGGAGAGAGGAGAATTAGAGAAGGTGCGAGTAAGGTTGTTTTTACCGATCAAGGCTTTTCATTCCACTGCTGGTCTGTTTGTGACTTTCCAAAGATGCTTCTGTCAGAGCTCGATATAATTTCCAAAAGTTAGAAATTGCTGGAGTGGACCAATACTTGTAACAGCACCCTGGTCGCTGCTCAGGATGAGTTAGGAAAGAGCCACCTCTGCAACGAGCTGTCACTGAGTCCCCATACTGGCCTGATTTGTGGATGAGATCTCCACTTAGGGGTAGGAGCAACACGTTTTGGTGCTCCCTAAAGACTGTCCTAATCAAATTACTTGGGCACAGCTCACTGTAGGCACAAAATGCCATCTATAGATGAAAGCTCTGAACCTCTTTTTTTCCCACAGAAGAACTAGCAGAATTGGGTTCCCACAAAAAAGTTTGGAGTCAACAGCCACTTCCCAGCATTAGGCTCCGGATTTCACTGTATTACACTTTTCCTGGTTTGATGATATTTATTATTAGAAGGCTTTTGTTGAGAACGGAGGCTGGGTTGGGTACATGTCTATGAGGCAGACTGAGATCACTCACCAAGAGGAGAGTGCTGGATGAGATAATTTTTCATCTTTTGTCATTGATTTTAACCAGAGACCCCTCTAAAGCGGAGTTGGGAACCCCTATGCAGGGGCAGCCCCTGTGCAGACCTTTTCCAGACGACACATGAGAGCACTGGCCCGTGAAATCTCAGTATTCATCAGCTCCCTCTGCCAGGATCACTGCTCTCTCCTTGGCTGCAAAAGGAGGGACTACGTGCCGAGGACAGGCTCGGATCACCCAAATCCCTCACTGCAGCGCAATGTTGCATACTGTTATGTAAAAAGAACTGAGTTAAAGGATACTGCTGTGTGTCCTGGTTGCTTCTGGCAATTTAAATGATGAAATGCTATCGCTGCAGGGGAAAAAAAAAAAAAAAAAAAAAAGGAAGAGTTACACGACCAGACCCAGTCAGCTTGCAGCTTCAGAACTTCATCCGGCCATGCTGAGATACCTCGTCCTGGAAAAGCTGCAGCTCCATGTTGTGTTATCACTGCACGAGGGGCTGATGTCTCCTTTGACATGTGATAAGTCAACCTTTTGTCTGATAAACCGTGGATGGCTAAACTGAGAACTAAGTACTATAAAGAATAACCGCTGATCAGTGATAAAAGTAACTCGTTCTGCAGTCAAATTCTCTGATTAAAACAATCTTTCTTAGTTGCCTAGTATCAAAGGTAATATGTCAGCTTAGTATGTCACATGCATCTCACAAGACTCTCCTTAAACACTCTTTTGCCACAATCCTTTGCCACAACGTTAGTGCACAAAGACCATGGCCAGTTGCATTGATGGATTTGCTCTAATTATCTCTTCATACTTCTTTGTCTCTCTGGCTCCATCTATCGTCTCTCATCTCAGACTTAAATTGCCAGCTCTGGGACATGGACAGCCCATTGAGTCTATGCCTGATGCATCGTGGTAGGAACTTCAGGCACTGGAGTGATGTGGGTAATAAATAAATGGATTATGAAATACAACTTCCATCCAGTATAATCCAGCATAGCAAGATTGGGTTCCCAGGGAATGGCAGCATATTTTTTTTCCAGATCGTTAGCTGATGCAAAGGAAAGCAAGAACATTTATTAGCCTCCCTCAGAATCACCTTTAACAAGAATGAATATTCACCACCATAAATAAGACTGTTTCAATTAAGTCTGCACATAAAAATGCTCTACTGTGTCACAGAAGGCCGTGCTATTCAAAAAGAAGTGCCTAGGTGAAAATATTTAAGGCTGTATTTGAGAACAAATTCAGCTGCCTCACTTCCAGTGTTTCACGGTTAATCACTGAAAGTTATGATGTTTTCACCTTATCTGAACGTCAGGCCACAAGTTGAGAAGCAGAAGAAACCTTGGGCTTGTTTGTTTGTTTTTTTATACCTGTGTAATGGCAACCTGGCACCATAATTTCTTTATTGTTCAACTTCTGCCTCGTTGGCAACAGGTTGTGTGTTTCCCTGAGTAACACTAACAAAGAGCAGTCACAGGAGAGAGCTCCTCATTACAGTCCTCTGTTACAGCCGCCCTGTCCTGCTACACAGACCTGTCTCAGCATCCCTCTCTCTCTTTTGCAAAAAACATGTCCATTTTCAATACTGCCTTCAAAACAATCTTTTTTTTTTTCTCATCACTGAAAATGAAAAGGAAAATAAAGAGAAAACAATGTCTCTGAAGCCAAATGTTGGCCCCAGGGAAAATAAAGGATAGACAACAATTTCATAAATGGAAATAAGTTGAACAATTTCTCCCAGTCAACCTTTTCTTTCCTATCCATTGCGGGCTGTGATGAGCAACCACAGTTCTTCAAGGTATGTTCACCCCTTGAAGGACAGATGTATAGATCCCTCTCCCTCCTTCACATATTTATCTTTTGTAATAATACTCATCCTATTAAGAACTCCAGAGAACGTTATTAAATACCACTGAAAAACATGATGCCAACAATTATAGGGAATCAATTAAGATATTTGCTGAAGTCAATAACCTAAATTACCAACAAAAAAGTGTCCAGTATAAGCAATTAATCTATACTTCTCTGGGATAAAAATCAGACCTTGTGTCTAAATACGGTATCAATGACAAGAATAAATGGTTCCAAAAAGGATTTATCCTGTTGCAAGACTGCCCTAATGCAGAAAAGTGGTAATCTAGTCTGAAATTACAAATTAAATTCATTCATTTGATTCAAATAACTTCAGGAAAAGCTATATCAAACCTGGAAACCATGACATCTGTGTCACCACAAGTAACAAATACAATGAGGTTTTGGGATGAACACCTACTGTTAAACCAAAGAGAGTAATCTATGGCAGTCACGGTTGAAACATCCTGATTAGCATTAATTAAAATTCCGATGATCGGGTGGCTATGGAAGGGACAAAACTTTTAAAGAATTTAGGCAAGTGCAAAAGGCTGGAGATAGGGTAATAATTAGGAATAATATCTCTTGTTAAATTTAATTCCTTTAGCCTTGAAATTACCATGACAGATTTCAAATTTAGTGGCAGTTTTCCAGTCACTAAAAAGAGCTTAATTATATAGTTTAAGACTTTGGGAGAATTGATTGAGATAAAGCTACATGTGGCCCATATCAACTGAGTGGTATGCTTGAATGGTCTCAGATAAAGAAGGAATAGATATCAACTTGTTCAAGAAGCTTAAGACATTGCATACCTGAACTGGTGTGGGGTTTTTTGAGACAACAAAAAGTCTGGATAACTTTTTAACTTTCTCTTTTAATTAATAACAATCACTCTCATTCAATTTGCCTTTCTATTTCTCGATTTCATCTGGGACTAAAAGCAAGACAGAGATAAAGCAGCCAAAACTCTGAATAGTGCTGATACTAACAGACCTTCTTAATCATTGGAATTGGCCTATCTCTAGAGCCCAGGCAAGACATCTAGAAAGACGAGCAAAGTTCAAATCTGAAAGCTATTCCTCTGAGTTACAGGACACCTTGTAAAAATCATCACTGCATTTTATTATCTGCTGTTAGTTTAGGAAAAAAAATATCAGACACTTAAGAAAATGTCAAATGCAGGAGTTCTGTCAAATGTAAGAAATATTTATTCTAATACACAGTTTGTGACAGAGCTCTTTTGGGTTTTCAGGGCCAGGGAAAATCCTGAACGATGGATAGATCAGGAAGATGATTAATAGCCTGAAATACAGACACAGAACAGTCTCTTCTCATAGAATCAAATTCAAGAAGATAGATGCTAATATTATTTTAAAGCCACCTTCACTGGATTCTACCATATCTATGTAATACACTTATATGATCTCATTGTCAGGTTAACTGAATACTTTACAATTTTAAAGGCATTTGTTCTCCCAAGAGCCCCATGAAGTAGGAAAATACAGTTGTCCTGTTATATAGATTTGGAGCCCTGGCACAGAGGTGCAACGTCACACATGGCAAAGCAGGGAATTGAACACAGCTTTCCTAAATCCCAGGTTGTCACCCTAACTACTGTTCCTACATACTCTTTACATCAGAATGAATGGCTAAGCCTGAGTCCCTGCACTGTGTTTCCTTCTGTCTACATTAATCTCCAAGCACCATAGCAAACCTGCAAGAGTGCTACATCAAGAGGATAGAGCGGGTCAGTGAAAGAAATGCCCCATTTATTACAGTTTCTTGTTCATGACTAAACTGATCATATGGCTTAGTATCCACTGCCAAAGAGTAAACAGTTCTTAGAGATAATCTTTCAACAGATAAGAATGGGATAAAATACCTTACCAGAGTACAGTCTCAGCAACTATAAAAGCAGGTACAGCCTAGACTGGATGAGAAGAAAAGCTTCATATTTCAGACGTTAAATTCAAAAGAGGTTCTAATTTGAAAAAAACAAAAACAAGCACAAATACCAAAACAAACCAAGCAAGACTGGATGTATGCAATCCACTTGGAACAGCAAGAAACCCCAAAGTGCTTGTTCTGACACTGCTGAGCGTGGAGGAGCCCTGGAATCCCGGAACCCCGCAGCTGCCAACCACTGCAATGACAATACAGACTCCCTCCAATTCAGTGGATCGTGTTCCAGAGAAGATAATTATTCAAGATGAGTCATTCCATCCCCTGCCACCATCCCCTCAAGCTTTGAGCCTTGTGGCTTTCCATGCCTGTTGGCATTGGAAAGGGGCAGATAGCTGCCCTTAAATGACCTCTTATTAGACCCAGTGGTCCATTTCTGAGCATCTTTCAGCAACTCGGGAAAATAGAAATGGGAATATCTCAGAGAGTCTCATCCGTCTCCAAGGTGGGACCAATTTTATTTACAGTATTCCTGAAGGACCTGTGTACAACACTGTGTGATTGTACATTCTCAGCTGATTTTATTTCCCATCTGTTCAACAGTATCCAAACCAGAGGATGCGTGTTGTGCTTCTTCAGTATTGAATTAACACTCACAGCCACAGTGCAGTTGTTTTATGAAAGTTTCTATGCATTATCTCTTCACTTAGGTTACTGAAGGACTCTCAGCTGCAGACTGTTCTTAGCTCTGAATTGTTTTAAACTTCTTAACTGTTTTAAACACATCATTGAGGTCTAAAGCTGATTTTTTCCTAATATGGATGTGGATCCACCATCTGGAGCTTGGCAGAACCACACACCCAACCATTTTCACGGAACAGATCAAATGTGGAAGTATTGCCAGTGTGCTGCTACACAAATAGCTTTGTCTTTCCTCCTGGATGATACAAACATTTCACAAACACATACTGCAACACATCCTCTTTTTGTGCTAGCTCTGCCAGGACAGATTCATTTCATCATGCATGGAAATTGAAGAATTATTCCAGTTACATGCTCATAATTGCAACCTCCTTTCTCTCCTAGGCTTTCTTTTTTCTGTGACCTTTTCTAATAAGTCACATTTGAATTTGAGGTTATGAAGTCCTTGGAGAATATTAAGATGGCCCAAACATCTTATTTCCCAAGGCTGGATCTCCATGTCTTCATTAATCTCACAGCGACTTCTGCCACGTGAAGCTGGAGAGGAAATGATGAGATATTTTTGAGATACAGCGACTGAAGGAAGACGCAGTAGAAATGATGGGTTTCTGCATTTCCTTTGACTGTGGTCAGAATAGAGTTGCCAGATTTAAAGCCTTTAAAATGCGGAACCGACCACTGAAGAAGATGACACCATGAAAGCCAGGAAGGAGGGGAGAGACTTCCAGGCAGGAAGGTACACAGAGGGAGGAGGAGCAGAGGTGGTGATGAGAAGTCCTACATGCCCTACAGTCCAAGGCTTTTAGAAAATAACATTGCCCATTGCTGGCTGTACACAGCAGACTAGACTACTTCTGCACACTGCTTCTGCTGAAACTTTGTCCAAGTAATGTCATTTTAATAAGGAAGGGGTGCAGGATTTGTGAATATACTGCAGGAAATCCCACATTATATGGGACAGCTGGTGCCACAGCATGTGAGAGACTGGAGCCAACATGCTGCTTTCCCACCTGGAAGTGTGTCCCATCTCCTTTTATAAGATGCCTGCAGCAAATACACCCATAGCAGGATTCTTTTCTGCTCCCTGAAATATGGAGGTCCCCGTCTGTGATTTTATTTCTTTTTAATAAAATTGCTGAACTTGGTGCTCCTTTGTTTTTATTGCAGAGCTTAGCCTCCCTGTACCCTATATTTCCTCTTATGGTTAAACTAAAAAGTCTTCATTTTTCTGCTCCAAAGCCTCCACTTTGTTAAGAAACCACAGTAGCCACGTGGAGTTTTAGTAGAAAAGTTTTCAGTTGGAAGTCAATGTGTAACACAGGATGCCAGGAGAGCAAGATGCCAACCTTTCCTTTACTACAGGGGTAAAGAGACCTTTTCCCACCTCTCTGTGCCAGCAGCGACATTAATCATTTAGAAATGAAAGTAAAGGCTGAACTAAGTTTTAATGACTTTGCACAGCCTGAATCTCTGCAAAGCTGAAATAATGTACTCTGGGCTCATGATTAATTATGGGCATACCAAGAGACTTCTCATCCCCTAATATTAAGGAAAACGAAGGCTCAAGCACTTTAATTCAGAAAAAGAGTTATAAGAATTAGATATAGCTTCATTAAATATAGATGTTGATTCTTTTACTCTGCCACTGTTCACCACAATCCAGAATTCTAAGCCTTTTTCCAGCACAGATATATGAGCACGTGTGGTAATAGTAAAGCAATTAATGACACATGCTTCCTGAGAAACAGCTCACTCTCAAGCTTTCTTGCATAAACACACACATCTGTAGAAATTATCTTATTGTAGCATTTACATAAAATTCACTTCAGTAGCCCTTGAATTTATTTTTCCATGTTGCTATGAGTAGATGGGCGCTCTGCCTTGTCACCAGGCCAGCCCCACACTCAGGACAAGCAAAGCTTGGAGCAGTTACACAAATACTTAACAACTCCCTGAACATCAAAGATAAGTAGTGGTTCCTAATTGTTATCAGTTGCTTTCATGCCTCTGACTCATTCCTGATTTTTTGCTTTTAAACAATACAGTTCATCTCTAGTCGAGTGGCAAAAGGGCTTACAGGAAAAAGACAGAAACACTTTGGGCCATCTTTGAAGGCTTTGTGGCTGGAACATGTTGACAAAGACCAGGGGTAAATTGTCATTTGTAAACAGTTCAGGAGAGGAAGAAAAAGATGAAACAGAAATACAGACTCCCTTTGATGGAACAAGTCTACAGACTCCTTTGATGGCTTTAGCACAGCTCTCTGCTGTGCTAGAGCCCAACTATTCAAGACAGATGCTGGTAGAGTTATCCTGCAGCCTCTTTATAGAAAAATACTTAGGAGTATAATAACAGCATGATTTTAATATTGACATATTTATACTACAGAGCACAAGCATGAGAGTTTTTCAGCATGAGCTTGTAACTCATTTTTTTTTTAAAAAAAGGGTTGAAACATTATGCCCTCTCACCACTACTATTCTAAATGTGCAGCAGTTTGTGGACAAGCTGCTTTAGAGTGCTATTAAATGAATATTTCCAATCCATTTGCTTTCGCCTCTTGCTGGTTCAGAAAGCTCTGTCAAAGTCATGAATCCAGCTGCATGAATCCAGCTACTTCAGCTTCAGAGAGAGAGCTAAATTCTCACTGACACATCAATCAAATAAAACCCAAACCTACAAGGACTGAAAACAAGAGCCCAGTCCCACCAGAGAGAATAATTTGACTTTCTAGATGCCTAGTGCACTGAAAAGCCCTAATGGTTCAATCCCCCCTTACCCAGCACCCATCCTTACCCCAGCACAGCCCAATTGTTTTTGCAGGAGGAAAAGGAGGAGACCAGAAGAGCCCAGAGTGGTGAGAGCAAGAGCCACCATCCCTGCAGCAGGATCTAGCCAAAGGCATCTCTGCATGAAGCGGAGAGGTGCCAGTCTGGCCATAGCACCTACTGCATGGACCTAACAAGCCTGAAAGTGCAGAAGCAAAGTGTTGAAAGGTGTAAGAGGAACACCACATAACATGACCCACCATCAAGCCCATCTCTTCACACCCCACATCACCCCATGCTCTTTCTAGCTACAAACTAAGGTCTTTCTACATAAAACAGCACCTGGAATTTACAGAAATGACCAACATTAC
>JAOXNG010000057.1:33061340-33076692 GCA_028566535.1 Scolopax minor
AACGCTCGCTGGCGATTTCTCTGAAACTTTCTGTCTCCCTGTCCATGCTGCTAACTCCCCATGGGGAGGAAGGTTTTTTCCCCACTCGTGTCTTGTCCACACTCTCTTGCAAAATTTTCTTTCAGTTGCCATCCCTGTAGAGCAGGAATTGGTATAAACCACAGCAAGGCTGGGCTCAGGACTCTTGCTTTGCCTTGTCTCCTGCAACGTGGCTGTAGCACCACACAGCTGTTACATGCTCTGCCTTGCAAAGACTTATAAAGTGATTAACTTAAACCAAGCTGCTTCTCCCACTGACAGCAAAGGGACTGGCCCAAGGGCTCATTTTAAAGCATTAAGTAGTCTTTATGCAGCAAACCTTGTCTTCACCTTCCTTATTGCAACCTCTGGGCAAATTTGTGCCGTTAGAAAAAAAAAGAGCTCACCCCTTCGGCCAACCTGGTGTTTCAACTGCTCTCAGAAACCCCCAAATCATATCCTGATTAACCTCTTTTACTGAGAGATAATAGAAAACACATTTCATTTTAAATAGGATGTGGCCATACCTAGCACCTTCTTCAGCACAGATGTTTCTTAAATGCCTAGCAGCAGTCAAATGCTATTAAAATACAGAAAAAAAAACAGTCCTTGACCAATATAGCTTATAGTACAGGCTGGTTTATGTTTCCCAGTGTGCCATTAGCAAGTCCTTAGTCTCCTCTGGGTTTGCTTTTAAGAAAAAAGAGAAAATCTAAAGTCTAAAGCATAGCCCCATACTGGGAGGAGCACAAGTTGTTACGCCCCAGTTAGACAGATTCTCTGAGCCTGTTGTGCCCCCTGAAGTGTTTAACTGGATTTGGGAGAGCAAAGCAACTCCGGGGGAACAGACCGACAACCCAGGACACTGCTTTATCCCCCCTCTGTCACAATTTGGGTGAAACATTGGATTCTCTCCTGGGCTAAAGACAAATAGCAAAAATTTCTGCATCATTAAATAGCACTTAGCAATATCTAGCCTGCAGATTGCTATTTTTATCAAGTACTCCGTATTTGCACTTCCTCTGAAATCTCAGTAGGGTATCAGTATTGCTGAAGCTGGCTTCTGCAGCCAGCGTGCAGGCAGGCTGTGCCTGGAAAGATGCATCTCTGAGTTGGCAGGGGTTATCAGTGAGTGATTGATAATGGGCAAACTTCTTGTTCAGCTAAACGGGCTTTGGCACAGGATGACTTGAAATATAACAACGACCAAGAAAAATCAGTCCGTTGAGGAGCATCCACCCATACCAGATGTGCTGACTGGAGAATATGCCAAATTCTTCAAAGCAGTCCTAGGGAAAAGTGATTCCTACCTCCCCCTCCTCCCCCCAATATATTTACAAACAAAGAGAAAATTAACTGGGGAGTAGGATGGATAAGACAAAATATTTTTGTGAATACTGGTTTAAATTCTTTAATGAGTTTCCCTCTGGTGTGTTGAATTACTTTCCAGTGGGCGTGGGAACAACTGGCTTTCACGGGCACCAATGCCTACGAGAACTAACCCCTCCATACTGCATCTTCAAGCATTTGTAAAATGCACTTTTAAGACTATGTACAAAAACACTGATGATTCAAGTGGTCACAGGCTAATCCAACTGAGAGATGAAATTTTATATATTTAAGCTTGTTTAACCAACTGAAGAATTATTTATATTCATCACCAATATTTTTATAAACGAGCCTTCACTTGAGCTTTTCGGTTGGGGTCTTTTTGAACACACTGTTAACCAAGAGCAAAAGGGGCAGGATTCAGAGATTTCTCAGGCAGTAGCAGAGACAAGTTCCCTGCCTGGAGCAAGTGTGCCCAAAATCACAGGTGCAACTGATTTTAAGTCTAAAGTAGGGAGAAATAAATAATAAATCATACTAATCAGGGGCTGCTTTTTGCTTGCATCCCCTAGGAGGGAGTGAGCATCTTTCTTGGTGCTGGAAGGCTGCACAGATGGAGTCAGTGTGGGTCATGGTTACCTGTGCTCAGCCATCACTCCGGCTGTTTAGGCACTGTCTCCTCTTGCTCTGACAGGTGAAGGCAGCAGCAAGTGTGACAGGCAACCACCTGTCTATTTTGCAAGGTTTCCACAGCTCAGCAACAGGCTGTGTAGGATCTCGGGTCAGGGCTGGAGACGTTATTTGTTCCATGTGAGCTCTTGGGAAGGTGCTACCTTCCATACCGAGTCCCAGAGAAAAGAAGGTATTTCCAAGCTGTGCAAAGTACGTGCTGATTTCTTGCACGTTCAGGTGAATTTTCTGTGCAATCTGTCTCTCCCTTGGTTACTGGCTCATCCCCAAGTCTTGCCCGTCAAGCTTTTCTCCTGGAAAATCAAAATAACCTTCCCATGAGGTTAAAACCCGAAGGAAGATATTTCACCTCCAGCAGTGTTACGAGTTGGAGGGTGGCACAGCCCTGCCCCCCTGCTGTCTTTAGTCCTTGCATCATTTCCATGACCGTGACCTGACCAAACACCCACTGAAGGCAGAGGAGACTTTCCAGTCATATCGATGGATGTCAGATGGCACTCACCAGCACTTAGGTAATACGTTAAACAGCCTTCAAATTCCTTGTGGTCACCAAGGAATTCACAAATGCCTTAGCTTTTACCGCCCTGAGTAATTATTTATTGGGACGGCCTTTTTATAGAATCCCCTTAAAATGTTCATCCAGATTGTAAGGCCAGCAGAGACTATTAGCTCATCAGTCTGCAGAATAACGTGGCCCATAGCATTCCACTCAATAACTGCTGTGTTTAGCTCAGCAGTTAGCATTTGATTAAAAAGTATCTTCCAGAAAAGCCTGCAGTCTCCATTGAAGACACCAAGGAATGAAGAAACTATCATTGCCTTCAGTGGTTTGACTAGTGCTTCATCCCTGTTTGGGTTTATCAGTGAAACGTATTTACTGCAAGATAAACCCAGCGCCTTTGAACATCTCTGGGTGCTCTGCTAGGGAGCACCAACATCTGAAGCCCCCATCCACACTCAGCATCCTCGCCGGTTTGCATCCCCCACAGCATCAACAAGAGTGTGCCTTTCAGGGACATTCCTGGCACTGTCCTGCAGGGTGGAGCCATTTATCCTTATTTCAGCCTTGAGGTATGGGAAAAATGAAAGAAGAGTCTTTGCAAATCATTGCTGAGTGAAAGGACAAGTTCTAATTTCTGCCAGGTGGGCCCAAAGAAAGCAACCAGCGCTGTGATGTAGAGGTTTAGTTATGACTCTGTTTCCAGCACATCAAAAGTTGCACCTTTTTGTTTTTTGCTCTCTCAATATTGTTTTCTTGTTCTGAACTCACTAGTTTCCCATGTTCTCTGTCAGTTTTGCTGCAGGAAACAGTATCTCATCTGGAGAGCAGTCTTAGGTCCAGCTTGTTCGTGTCTGATGGTGGGCAGGGCTGCACCTCCACTTAACCTTGGGCTTCAACGTCCCTGCTTTTATTTATATCCATTTCCTGGATCTTCACTGTGGGAATAAGGATCACGTATCAACCAGATGCTCCAAGGCTTTCACGGATTAAGCAATATGTTCTGGCTGAGCCCGTGCAAAGTGGAGAGTCAAAAGAGAAGGCAACTGCTGTGTGGGGGCCAAGGTCAGCCTCCCTGGGAGGGGACCTTCTCCTGACCTCCCACATACCAGGCCTGCACGGGACAATTTAGGGAAGCACTAAAGGAGCTCTTTCACATGTTTTGTCTCAAATCTCTAAATTGTTCACTGTTCCCTAGCATCCTTTCCTCTGAGCTGCATTTGTCTGCCTTAAAATCCTTTGAAGGGATGTATGATTTTGTGCTCCAAGAGTAGAGAGTAGGTCAAAACATCTCTGTGGATAAGCCATTTCTTGCTGGCTTCTTCAGGCCACCTTGTCCCTTGATCTGGTGCAAATTTCACTGGCTGCGATCCAAAAATCCAGGCAGCAGCACACATCAGGTTTTGTCTTCGGGCTTGCCTAGGCTGAAGTCACTCACTTGATGTGAAATTGTCAGCATAAAGCCTATCGATCTCAGCAGCCCTGGGATCTCTCCAGTAGCTGGTAAGACTGGAGTGGCCGGTGTGACACTGTCTGACTGCCTATAGAGAATTAGGGGACAGTGTCTTTGTGTATTCCCATTTACTTGTATTCCCTCCCCCTGTCGCGGGTCACTGGATCATCCACGTAAGGTACTGCATGATATAATAAGATGCATCATAACAAGATGCCTTTATTAGCCAGAAAGTCATGCTTCCTCACGCTGGGAAAAATGGCAGATGAAAGACAGATGGATGACAATAACTTAAATTACATTATGAAGACAGTAAGCTGCTTGTGACACATCCTGCACGAGGCACTTTAACCACAACAAATAGATTGAAACCTTTCTCGCATTTAATCATTTCTCCCATTGACTATGGGCAGGTCGTAGGGAAAAAGAATCTCTCTTCTTTCTACGTCTCTATCGAATTTAATTAGGTTTGCAAGGTTCGCTCCCTGGGTGAGTTATTCTAAGTCCTTACGCTTTCCCTGCGACGTCTGGGGGATTATATGCGTGTTGAAGCCTAACTCTTCCATAATTGCTTTATCAATAGGGACCATGTAGAACCAAATTTTACATGGTGGTTTTGACACAACTTGTTTAGCACACAGGGAAGATATAATACTTAAAGGGATTGCTCTGCTGCTCCATACCAGGGAAGAGCCACAAGGTGTGTCCTGTCTGACCTGCTTGTGTGCATCAAATCCGGGAGGACTCTGGAAAAGCTTGATGGGAGGTACAAAGAGAAGCCCAAGGAGCAGCATCCCAGGGAAGGCACAGCACCCAGCACATGCCTTGTGCCAAGAAGCCACGTCCATTCACAGGTGGGCAGGAGCTGAGCAGGGTTACTCAGAATGAGAAGATAGCAAGAATCAGTCAAGCACAACTCCTGATGCCAACTTTGGGGCACTAAGTTTCAAGGTCAGGGCTGTACAGGAGCAAAAAGCTACACCTGGCAGGGAATGCTGCCCTGTTTTTAGCTTCCAGGTGAGGCCAGGGAGGACAAAGGCGCAGGAGCTGCCTCCCACCTCTCTGTGTAGGGAGGGAACAGGGCTCACACTGCTCTCCCCCTCATCCTTATCTGAGCTGCCCTTGAGATATTTTTGAGATGGCTTCTCCCATTGCCACCATTGACACATTTACATACAGCCCAGCCAGAACTTGACTCTGAATTTGCAAGACAAAATTTTTAAGTACCTTCATTGCATTTAACACTCGTGCAGAGCCAGGAAAGGTGGTATGGGGGACCTTATTCTTTCTGCATCAGTACCATAAACTTTACCACCACCAAGTATTACCAAAAGTCAAGAGCTAAAAAGGATTTTTAAAGTCTCTTGTAGACAATGATACTATCTAGAGTTGGAGTGATGAGCACCAGTTGGGAGGTGTCCAAAGGTAGAGGCAAGGCAGCGATGTACAAAAGCAGTGATGAGACAAGTTGGATTTCTGACGGTGAGTGGTTGATTTTGTTTTGCTCTTTCATGGCTTACTCTGACTTCACTTTGGAGGCACTACTATGTTTTAGTTTTTTTTTTTTTTTTCTTAGATGAGAATTAAACCATGACAAAGCATTTCTGCAGCATTCCCTAGAATGTCTGTGGCTGGCCCTCCTGGTGACAAGTTCTTCCATTGGAGGGATCCTTTTGATTCAAACTACTGTGGCAGTGCCCCTGCCTCTGTGCTCCAGCAGGGCATGCCAGGCTCTGCAGCGAAGGATGAGGAGGTAATTGATCCCACAGAGGAAAAGAAAGAGCCTGAGGCAAGAGACAGACACACAAACGGGAAGAATGCAACGTTTATGCTTTTACCTAAATCAATAGTAACTCGGAGAAGCTGCTGTAGCTGCGGGCTCTTAGACTGTGGGTGAGTCTCAGATCTGGAGAAGAGTTTGGTGATTCTTATGTGCAAGAAAGTACCTGCAAACTATGAGTGAAATGGGAAGCAAAGTGAAATAAAACAAAGGCACCAGAAATCAGAACTCCAATTCCACTGGGTTTGGAACTCGATGATCTTTAAGGTCCCATGCAACTCGATTTTATGATTTTATGAATTAGCTACACCTGTAAATAGGGTAGCAGGCAATCTTCCTCCTCCAAAGACAAGCCATTTTGGAGGTGTCAATATGTAGGCTGAGCCCCATCAGCTCATTTCATATGAGACAGTAAAGAGAGATTTTTCAGGACAAGCTTTCCTGACCTAGGCTGGCTTTGAAGAGGCCATCAGCTCCCCAAGCACTCTGTCCACCTGGAGATCATTTGTTTTAGCTCCAGTGGCAAGTAGTAATATGTGAATTTATCATGGTCAGATAAACACTAATAAAACGTCCCAAGTTAGAGCAACAGTGATTTTTCTGTCAAGCCCAAACCAAATAAAAGATAAACTGCAAAATTTCATTTTCTGCTCTGGAGCTGGACAGACCAAGGTGTAGAAACGCAACAAGAACAAACAACATGAATTATTTGGAAATAGCTTTTTCTCTTCTAATTGCATTTCCCATCTAACTTGAATTTCAGTATGGCTTGTGGAGGCAACAGCTATTGATCTACAACTATTTTGACGAGAAGAGGTGCTGCAGAAACAGCAGAAATCTCATCAGGTCATTGGCAGCTAATCTGGCCACGCAGTAAGGGAGCAAACAATTAACACCAAGCACCAGCTGCTGGGCTCATCATTATCCAGCAAGTATAAGGTCCTCTGAGGACTTGAATTCACATTTGGGTCCCACTCATGCTATAAAAGCCACACCTGAGTAAAGTGTGCCTGCAGAGCTGATTTCACAGAGTACAGAAATACAAGTGCAGGAGCTGCAAACATGTTTTCCATTGACTGGAGCGAACAACATCTTATTTATCACGAGACAACTGATGGCTAAACTCATCCAGCAAACTCATAAAAGCATTAGTTTGTGTTTGTTGTCCACATTCAGAGGCGTTATACATCAAAAAGGTCAATGCTTCCCAACTAATTCAATTATAACACAGCCATCTATCATACTAGTTCAGCTAATTCCATGTTAGCTTGCAGTTTTTGGAGAGTGACAGAAGTTGTAGTGTCTGTACAGGATATTCCACTTTAATGACAAACCTTGTTGTGATAATCGAGCTCATTGCAAACCTTTCTGTAGTCATTCTTTGCCAAATACTTTGTATAATATCGGAACTACTAGTTTTTGCAGGTGGCAGGATGGTTAAATGTATGGAGAGACAGTGCTGCCTATACAGAGCTTGAAAAATGAGAGTCCCCAAGGATGTTTTATTTGCCTGCATTTGTTATTAAAGACATGATGACTGGGATTCATTTGTTGGTCTTTTTTCAATAGATTTCATCAAAGAAAGAACCAGTGTCCTCCCTGCACCAGTTTGGAAATCTGGATGCAAGATAGCTACAAGGCAAGGATTTATTTAATAAATCTGTGCAATCAGATAGAATAAGAAAATATGATATTCCAATATTTTTTCTGAAGTGTAGACAAGCAATCTGGACAATTGCGGGCTCTTTAGTCTGATTTCACAAAGAAGAAAGGCTTTTTAATACATGTTGAAGAAAATGCTGTGGAAGCAAATGGTGGCAGGAGAAAAGGCATCAAAATAATTCACATTCAACTACGCCACTATCTTTCTGTGATAAAAATACTTTTTTTTTTTTTAAGAAAGATGCACATATAACCTTACCTGGACTTCTGCAAGACAGCTGACATGAAAAATTAAGTTCATTGGAAATGATGCAGAGTAATTCATAACCGCTAGCTAGTTCCCCACCCACCCTGTAGGGGAGATGCTGATGTATTGTTTCAAAAGGAGGATGAGCAAGCTAGGTTCCTCCAGGAGCAGGACCCATTTCAGTTACTGTTTTCATTAATTACCCTGGACATAGCAGAAAGACATTAATGCCTTCAGTGGTGTTAGCCAGAAAGCTGGGAAACATTCATAGAGAAAACCTGAATATTGCACGGACGAAGAGCCAGGGAAATGGGTCTAACACAAACAAAAAGAAACTGATGATACAATACTCAAGGACCAGGAAAAATATCTGTGAGCACCTGGAAGCTCATCAGTTGGGAGCAGGGGGAAAAGAGAAGCATTAGCCCAGCACGGGATGTTTCCAGGTGTTTGACACGCCATGGCCGTAGAAAAGCAAAGGTAAAGTGATGAGTAGCTCTGCACACAGCCACTGCTCAGGAGTGTTGAGCTGTTTACAGGACACAGAGCAGGATGAGCATCACTAGGAAGGACGAGCACAACCTTGCTGGGAATATCCTGCCCCGTGTGGTCTCCTGCACTCAGCAATGTCTGATTCAGAGCGAGAAATAATTGGGATGAGACAGTGTTTTAAGAGGAGACTGTAGAAGCTGCTTCATTTAGCCTTGCAAAATGAAGCCCGAGAGGGGCTGTGATTATTTTCTATAAATACATCAAGGGGGTAAACACAAGGGAGAAAGAAGAGCTATTTAAGCAGAGGAAGAATATTGGCATGAGAACAAATAGATGTAAATTGATGAAGAATAAATTTAGACTAAAAAAAATTAAAATTCTTATGAGAAGTGAATTTTTGGAATAGCCACATAGGGAGAATGAACTTTCCCTCTCCCCCCCCCCCAGCCTTGCTTAGCTACTGGGCAGGTTTGTGTGGCATTTTTGAGTGGGACAATGGCACATTGCTCTCAAGCCATCCCCCCAGGACTAGGTTCTCATGCCAAGCAAACCCAAAACCTGCTAATTGGTATCTCTGATATCATGGAGGTCTCCAAGCCTCACTTCAACCTTTACCATCTGCAGAGTTTCCAAGAGTTTCATACTTTCTTTTTTCGCATAAGATTTTCACCAAGGCTGTGGTTTCCTGGTCATGGGCCAGTGACCATGGAGCACCCTACCCTATACACCAGCATCTGTGTGGCCATGCAGAGAAGTGGCACAGGTACAACCAAAACTACATGTGCTCAGACAGGGAGATACAGCTGATTGCTAGCCAGACAAGGTACCCATTTGTTGTTCAGGTTGATGTCAAAGCAAAGCTGAAGGCAAGGAAAAGGCAGCACCTCCCCGGCAGAGCCTGCAGCTGGGCTGCTTTAATGCAACCAAAGCTTCAGCCTGGGCCAGCAGGCAACACATTTCTCCCTTGTTTCAGCTCTCAAAAAGACTAGAAGTCTAAATGCTGCATGAAAGGAGTGCCAGGATGAGGTGGGGAGGATGAGAATCACAGTAACAAGGTTGACACCCCAGCTAACGACTCCAGTCCTCTCACCAGGCATACCCTGCAGAGCTCAGTGGGGCTTGGCAGATCCTGCACTAGAACAGAGAAGGGTCAGGCCAGCTAGGGTATGCTGCCCACAGCCCTGCTATGGGATCTCACAATAGAATCCCTAGAGAGGACCAATAGCACCACCTCCTCCTCTTCTGTCCTGCTCTACAGAGGTTACCAGGAGACTTGTTGCCATCCACACAGTCACCCAGGTCCCCTCCACCAACGCAGGACCAACCTGTTGATTACTTCCCTGTTCCCCTGTTGACAGAGGTGGGTATCCCAAGGCAGCAAGGCTTAGCAAGAAGGGTCCATACAAAGGAGGGCTCAGAATTACGGGATGTTTAACAATAATGGGAATCAGAGACCATAATGCTGGACTCAGTCCTTATGCTACTGCTAGAGCAGGCTTTTAAATCACACCAAATAGTCATGATACCTATTTATACAGTAGCATTAAGAGATTCACAAAACACCATGCCTAATCATAGTTAATGTACCATGATGCTAACAGTACGCGGGAAACTGAGGCACAGAAAGCCAATGTCACAACTCATCAGCACTTCAATCATCCCTTCTCTACGGATTGAATTATACCACTCTAGCCTTGCGAGAGGCCTAAAAATCATTGCTGCCAAGGTCAGAGAGGAGATCAGCATCAGCACCGGGAAGGGTTTTTCCCAGCTCTGCTGGAGCTGTGGCCATGACCTCCCTCCCCGCAGAGAGGCACAGCAGCCCTGGAAGTCATTTTGTGAGGCTGAAGCTTTCAGAGCAGCACATTCACACTCGATGGTTGGATGGTCTTTCTCTGCCAGATATCTATTTTAGCATTTTCTCCGAGCAATTTTTTCTCCGGGCAAATACATCATTTTCTTGAGCATTTTTATATTATTGCAGCAGAGCTGATGTGATAACACACAACTAATGTGGGACCTTGCTTTTACATTTTGTTGCAGTCTGCAATGAAATTAGATGCAGGGCTCCTGAGACATATGCATTTTAAGTCCTTGCAAAGTGCCAGCCAACATAGCAATGAACGAGTAAAATTCAGAAGCAGAGACTTAAGTGTATACTGGTATTTCAATGAGGGGGGCAATAGCACCATAATTTTCGTTACTCTTGCTTTGAGTCACGCATAAGAACTCTCCTGCAGACCCAAATGAGCTCATATATCCCTCAAGTGTGAATATGGAATGCAGTCCTCTCCTCTGGCCTTCAGCTACCAATTTGTGTGTTGCTTCTTACTGTTCAGCTCATATTGTGGGCTGATATTATCACTTTTGCCATTATATTTATTGTTTTTATTTATACCAGCTGGAGTCTTTTTAACAGAGACTATCACTGTTCTTTATAAATCTTATCACAAGGATAAATCAGGAGTAACATTTTTTGCTAGTCTATGAATCTATAATTGGCATTTACTCTCTGATGGCTTATGCAGATGAGGATCTTTCTCAACATATTTATACACACACAAACCCCCCTATACGCTTCTCCAGAAAACCCAATGAATTTTAAATTGAAACCTTCCAGATTTTTTGTGCATGAGGGCTGATGTTATTTGCACATTGAACAAACTCCTGGAAGAGACACACATTCATTTTAATACCTACTGCTGTATCTTGAAAAATATTTTCTTCTATATAGAGAAAACCTTCAGAAAAAAAAAAAAAAAAAACAGTATTTGCTCAAAAGCTTTTCTGGTCCTGGGAAGGTTACAGAGGGGGCCCAGGACCTCAAGGCTCACAAACCCTGTCCATTTCCAAGCACCAGCCCAGAGTCCCCAGCTGGGACATGGCTCAACACCAGCTCCAACTGGTGTGATGGCCCATAGGGCCATCCCAGCACTGATCACTGTGACTTGGGCAAAAAGGCAGCAAAGGCAGCCTCACACAGCCAAGCCCTCACTTTTATTCTGTTGGACTGCAAATCTTCCTAATATGCCAACACTTTAGGAGGAAAAAAAAAAAACACACAAAAAAACCCCACAAAACAAACCACAACATACACAACATAAAGAACCTTATTTTAATCTGAATCCATCACAGACAAAACAAGGTTTCAGGAGTGCAATACCATTTGGGGCAATATTGTAGCTTCTTCCTCTTCCCCTAGCATGATATAAAGGTTCTATTAAAATGGAAAAGATCAGTTTCTTGAGGAAAAAAAAAATTATGCCCTTTCAAAAGGAATACATGTCAGTCCAAACTGATGGCTTAAATTTAATATTAAAGATTTTTTAAAAAATAATAAACCCCCTGAACCACAGTTTGATTTATATAGTACTGTTTCTTCAGAAAGGATTTGTGGAAGTACGAACTTGCTCTGTGTTGTTCTTTGTAAAAGAAAAAGAACAAAATCAATTTTTATAAAGCAAGATTATTTTAGGAGTCAAGTTAGCAGAAATACCGGCTGTATCTGGGACAGCTGTTTTTCTCTCCCCCATCCTTTGTCTCAGAAGGCAGTGACTCCAGAAAAGACTGAAAAGGAGCCCTGAGCCTACCCAAAACTAGGTTATCTATTACTGCTTTTCTCAATGTGATTAAGCTTGTCTTTATTGCAATCTCACCCATTTTCAGCTAACCTGAGCCGCAGAGGCACAGGGCTCTTCCCCAGACCTATGTTTACTGCAGTCAGCAGCACCCCTGGTCCCAGTGCACAGTTTTTCACACTCTCCTTGTTTGACTGCTCTCCTGGTGTCAGTAGGACACCCCACTGGCCCCATGGGCACCCAGCATCCAAAAATCACCATTTTCCCCAGAGATACTCTGTTGTGTATGGGAACAGTGCTGGTAGCACTAGTTAAGGGCAAAACGCTTATTTCTTCAGCAAAGCCTTGACTCTTGAACAGGTAATTACAGGGTGATGTTTTATAACAGCTATGAGCTTTGCACCCCACCTCCAAAAACAGCACAGGCATGGACAATTCTTACTGGATTTTGGGCTCGTTAATCTCCTAGGCTCTTCTGGAAAGGAAATTCACAGCACCTAGTGCTATTACACCAGCTTTTACAAAAATTTCCTCATTTTCTAGGAGCAGGTACCAGGTCATAGCTCAGGAAACAGTGAATATCAAGAGTCCCTTATCAAGAGGCCAATGTTTATCATCTTGTGGGCAGCCTGGCACCAAGTCTTCAGCTGCCCAAAGCAACCCAGATCTGATGGACCAATTCCAATTCCTAAACCAGGTGACCTGTGTGCCCGGGAGCAGGTAGGAAAAGATGAGGGGAGCTGGTGTGGGGCTGCAGAAGGCAGTGTAGGGTGTGGAAGAGCTTAAAAGACACCCCTCATTCTATCACAACAGGAACAAGTTGCCCACAGTGGTGAGTGGGTTAATCAAAGTAGAAAACAACAGCTCCCATGAGGTCCTGTTTCACAAAGACTGTTTTTCATGGGTAAAAAAAGAAGGAGAAAACAGCTGCTAAAGAGAAAGAAAAGATGTTGTATGGAAGTGGCATTACAGATCTCCCCCAGGCTTGCAATAAGTCACTGGAGCAAGTTTGCTCTTAAATGTGTCCGAAAGACCTCCAAAGAGAAACGTGTTATTTTGGAGAAGGATGTTTTTGTATAGAGCATAAAAGAGATTAGTTGCCAATAGCAGAGCACAGCAAAAGAAAATACTGAAAAACAACTGGAGACTGTATTAGCCGTTATCACGCAGGTCAGCAATCAATGTCAAAGTCTTGTTAATGCTGCCATGCATTAATTTAAACATATTAAAAACTCAAATGTACTGAGGGAACCCACACAAGCATAATGAAATCAGTTCATTCACCTGCCTCCAGCCAATTTAGAGAATGAGTTTTCTCTCCTCCCATCCTGCATCTGCAGACATTTGTACAAGAGACACGTAGCTGATTTCAAACATCTGGAAAACCCAGAAAAATGTTCAGATCAAGTTGGATTTGGCTCCGTGACTGAAAAGAACAAAAGGCAAATTCTGTTCTGTGCTGCACACTCACAGCAGGAGAGAGACAGAGCAAGGGAAGTGTTGGGACCTTTGGAAAGGCAACCGGCACAAAATTTGGCCTGGCTTTCCACCAAATGCCTGTGCTTTCTCTGAGCTCAGGAAGAGAGGAGCAGAAAGGCTGTCCTCACTTGTTACTGTCTTCTCCATGTTTATTTTCTCCCCAGAAAATGCTAAAATTTTCCCACTTATCCCACTGCTGGGTTTTAATGCTGCCTAAACCAAAGGGACTGGAACTGTTCTACAGCTCTTTTGGAAGTTTGGTTTTTCCAGAAAAAAGCTGAAAGAAAACCGAGGAACAGGATAACTAGGTAGATTTTAACTTGAAGTCATCTGAAGTGCTGCTGGCAAAACAAAGAGATTTTATTAAAGCAGAGATGTGCCTCTTGCCATATATTACTACATACCTTCCTGAATGCTCACAGGTGTAGATGCTAAGGCTACAGGAAGTTTCCTGGGGATCCAACCTCATCCATGTTGCTCAGCACTGGGCAAAATACCCCTTAAACAAGCAAACAAAAACAAACAAGAAACCCACTCTGAAACCTTGAGTGTTCCTAGGCAAACCAGCCTAAATCTTCATCCAGCTCTAGGTCAGACGAAACCCAGAACCTTTAAAACTTACAGAAAAACTGTCAGGCTAGAATTACAGACTTTGAGGGACAGACTCCACCAGCTTTTAAAGGTTAATTTTTAGGCACGTTGGAAGATACTTTATGTGTATGGCTCGGTTGGCTCCATTATTAATTTAGCAGGTTACAGAATTGTTGGTACATTCTCACCATGCTCTGCACTGGGACATTAAGCTGTGGGAATTTTCCTCTCGACACTGGCATTTCATTATCTGCTTCTGTTGATTATTCAAATTGCATTAGATGTCAAGGCTTGCTAGATTCAAAGACCTCACTAAGATGAAGGCAGTTATATCCATCACAGACAATGCCAAGGAAATGAGTACAAAAGCTGCACCATCCCTCAGGATAACCAGAGAATGGTACGATGCAAAGTATTGCCATGACATGCTTTATTTAAAAGTCTCTTGAAATGTCATAATAGCTTAGATTTAGTAGAGGCAGATGGGGAGGAGGGGGCAAATGCATCCAGTTTCAAGATCATGGTGTAGAGACAGAACTCAGTGAATTGCACTGGGTTTTGGTACTCACATATATAATTTATACCTAGCTCACCTCTGCAGTACAGACAGGCTCCAACCCTGTGAAGTGGGAGGCATTTATATAGCAGAGGAACAAGCTAATTAAGAGATTACACTTCTATCTCCCCCTCCAACAACAGAACTCGGTGAGAAGTAGTTCTGGTTCACAAATGTCCTAGCAGCTTGAAATATCTTCTATGGTTAAACAACAGCTGAACCTAAAGATAAAGCATCCCTGTGGCTGCTCCAGCCCGTGCCCACCCAGCCTGGGCTGCAAGGGAACTTCATCCATCCCGCCCATGAGGTCACCTGTGCCAAGGGCAACCCTGCCCAGGGACCCCACCAGCAGCCCCTGGGTGCCCCATCCCATCCCCTGCTGGGGCTCCCTCCTGCAGGCACGGAGACACCCTCCAAAGCAGAGATACTCCATCCCACACCCTCGATTCAGCACAAGTGACACAAAAGAGCCTGCACAGCCAGAAAATTGAATTGGCTTTTGTTTAAACCAAAAAAGAAAAAATAGTAGTGTAGATTGCCTAATTATTCTCTCAGATAACCATTTTAGCCTCATATTCTCCTACTAAGTGAAAATCTTTTCTGATTTCTGTGCTGAAAGCATCTGAATGTCAGAGACATTGATCTTGGCTCCAGCCTTTGTTTTTATAGGGTTTGGATCTACTATGTTTTGGCACCACATTATTGGTTTCTATTAGTGTCAAAGTGCCTCTTTTTGTTTTGTTTTTGCTTGCTCACAGAGCTCAGCCCTTTGGAGGGCAAGTGCCAGCCTAAGTACTTGGGCAGCTAAATTGCCACAGGAGGAGACACTCCTCATGTCCCCAGAGCATCCTCCTGGTGCTTCCAGGGGACACAGAGGTACCACCAACAGGGTGGTAAAATGGTTTCCACGTGGTCTCACTGCCTCATTTCTGTACTGAAATGACTACGGACATCACTGCCATCGGGTGCCCACCCACC
>JAOXNG010000057.1:33407752-33418013 GCA_028566535.1 Scolopax minor
GGTGATGATACTGCTCAGGTGGGCTTGATGTTGTCGGCATCTGCTCTCTGCATCCATCCAAGTCTCCCTGTCTTCAAAGTGCCTGTAGCAGTGGCCCTGGAACTTGGTCCAGCCTTCCTCACAGTTTTCCAGGTCTGAAACACACAAAGGAGGGATGGAAAGGAGTTGGTGCATGAGTCTGGGAGCCTTCCAACTCACCACTTAGCAGCTCATGCTCTCATGGCATAGGACAACACGTGGTCACTTCCACTAAAAAGCAAACTCTGATACTGTTGTCTGTGAGAAATCCCAGGGAAAATCATCAGAAGGCATCTAAGACACATGCAGAGAGGGAAGCCTGTGTTGAAGATCCCATGTTCGCAGTAATGTGACCAATGCTACCAGAAGAGGAGAGATACATTCCTAAACAGTTCAATCCCCGTGTCATGTTCCTGGACTCTGTTTTTGAGGAACAGAACAAACAAGAACCCCCCTCTTCCCACTTGTGCTAAGGCCTGCAGACATTTTTTGCTTTGGAAAGAAACTCCAAAACATGAATCCAGATGTCCAGAATCAACCTATATATATATTGAAAAGGAAAGAGGAGAGTGCAGGTTCAGGTCTCATCACTTGGGATGGTTCTGGGGTTTTTGAGGAGAAGCAAGCCTACCAAGGTGGGAGAGAAGAGAAGGAGGCAGGAACTTACCACGGTGGAGAGAGAAAATGAAATCTCAAGGAAAAAGATTGGAAGCTGCTAGAGGAGTATAAAAAAGCCTCAATTTTTCAGTTTTTCCATTTGAGAAACACTGAAGAGTTGAACCCATTAGTTAAAAAAAAATGAAACCGCAGAGGTGAATGGAGAAACCACTAGAAAAGGCCTTCAGTAGCTTCCATGCAATGCAACACCACATCTGCTCCACGGGACTGAAGAAAACACAAAATGAAATGTGTTTAACCTCAGTCTTTCAGATGCCCGATCTATCATCCTTTCTCAGGCTCTTGCTGCTCTTGAAGTGGTGGGCTTTCATGAGTCCTCTCCCTTTCAAGTAAAGTTTCTTTAGTACTCAGTTTCTTTCTTCTGTTGTCAAACTTGGTAGGTCAAAGCACTTGTCACCTTCAATTGCACTGATTCCTCCTAATCCACTCTTATGGTGTGCTTCCAGCTGGAGATTGCAGACACTTCATTGGAAGGGTTGGTAGTTAGTTGAGACATTAAAATAGTTTCCAACTTCTTCAACGGATCAAATGGATTATCTGTAAGTAGCTGAAGCTCTAAAGACTCTTGGTCATTGCAGGCAGATCACACAGAAGAGAACATGCTCCGTCTTTTGACATTTAAGACTTTTTTCCAGCAGCTTGAGCATTACCCCTTGTCATCACAGCCTGGGGATGGCAAAGTAGCAGAACCTCAGCAGGACATTTCCTAGGAGAAAGGCTATTCTTTCCTATATAGCTGTTACTTAGGGGGAAATGTGACAGCAATCATCTTGGAAAAGAATGACAAAAATCTTGTGCCCCAGTAGGGACACTGTCAAGGTGACAAGAAGGACTGGCTGTGTGCACAGATGGCAGAGCTCACCTATGATGTCCTGCTCTTCTTGGTGATCAATAGAAGGGATGGTCTGCATCATGGGAATAGTGGAGATCCATATTCTCCTCTGAATTTGGACTCTGGCTTCCTCTTGCATCTCCCAGGCTAACCTCCAGACATCATAAGCCCATAAATCAGAAAAGACGAAATTAAATCTGTCTTGGACCAAATAAAACCCTAAGCAGCCGCAGAGTAGAAAGTCATCTCTTGTTAGATTTCGGGGATCTTCAACAACAGGTACCAGGGATGGAAAAATCAGGGGCTGATTAGGTTGCATCAAGAAAGAGATGATAATACAGCACAACTCCTACCCTGACAGTCCAATGATCCTGAGCCACCTTCTCACATGGTCTACTCCATGTGTTCATATTGGAATCAGAAAGAGAGAAAAGGGGAGAAGAAAACCCAATATATATTATCATTACTTGTGCCAAGGTGAAGAAGACACCGCAACCTTATTTCTTTTTTGTTTGAGCAAGGCAGGAGAGCTTCCCTTCAGCTAAGCTGATAAAAGTTTGGACTTTCATCAGCTTTAAGAAGAAAAACAACTTCTTTTTCTTTCCTTGTAGAAACAAAAAGAAGTATTAGTGCACGTCAGAGTATTTCATTTTGATGAAAAAATAGGTTACTTCGTGTTTTCTCAAAGATATACATTCCATGCTGGTTTTGACACAGGAAGCCACACTGAAGAGGTGACAAAAATGTCATGCTGTGTCAAATCAGTGGAGATTCCCGGAGTGAACAAGGTTTCTCTCAGCTGCATCTTCACAGAGAGAAACACAATCATTTTTCATGGCTCAGTTGAAGCATCCTTCCATGAAATTCCAGTCCAGCAGAGAAAGTTTGCCTGGGGTGAAGATGTACTCAGATGTTTCCCTACCATTAAAGATGAACATAAAGACCCTTGACTCAAAGAGACAGCGACTTCTGTGATCAACATTGATACGATCTATATGGAACTTCACTAGACACTTAAAAAAGAGATGCTCCTGCTTAGGAATCTTAGATGACACGTGCTGTGATGAACAAACGAATCAAAATATAAAAGCAAAAGTTTCAAAGCTTTTCCCTAGTTATTTGAAGCTGCTATTAGAGGTTAGCTCACTGTGGTGAGGGCAGGACTGTTGGGAGCACTTGGGAGCAGCTTTTTTCGGGGTAGGGTGAGAAAGAATAAGATAGTGCAGCAGTTAGTAAGATTAGCTGAAGCCAGGTAGGCCGTACCGATCTCACACAGGTCCCCTCCGTAGCTGGGAAGGCATAAGCATTTGAAAGAGTCGATGCCATCAACGCAGGTAGCTCCATTCAGACAGGGGCTTGAGTAGCACTCATCAGTGTCTGCAAGAAATCAAGGGCTTCCATTAGGGCTCTGGGCAGACAACTCCACCAACAGGAGAACTTGTTTCCTTGCTTGTTTAGGAGGGAATATCAGTTGTTTTGGGGGAACTTGGGAGTGCTAGGATCTTATTTTAAAACATGCTGCCACTGCTGCTGCTGGAAGAAGGAAGGGAAGAGACCCAACCCACCCTACAAGGAAGACATCGGTTTTCTGTCACTTGATGGTTGAACACCACTCTGAAGATATCAGTACAAGCTCAGCAAGTTGTATCCAATACACACACTCAGTGTCTTTGATAGCTGTGGTAACTCTTCCTTGTCTGCTGTCTCTACCTGATGCATCAAACATGCAAAGTCATGTCTGTGTCTCCACCATCTATGAGTCTCTGAGGAAGAATGTGGAATTCTCTTAAGTGATGGAAACGTCTTGAAATAGAACTTTATCGCCTAATCAGCCTTCCTGGTTGCCAGTGTTCACTACTGGTTTCTTCCTACCCATAATTTAGATGAAGTTGTGGGGCAAGAAATCTCTTCTTGGGGAAGACGAAGAGAGTGCAGAGAAGAACAGAAGTGGTTTCAAGGTCGTTCAGAGTCTCTCAACTTTTCCCTTTGAGGAGCTTAGGCCTAGCTATGAGTGCCTCTTCCTTGGTGAAGAATATTGGGGTGTAGTGCCATTTTCTCCAGATGTGTCCCCACTATGAGCTCCTTTGATTGTGATGTGTCAGGAAGAAGCTGGTATGTTCTTCACCTGTGGATTCTGTCTTGGTGGAGGAAACTACATTTAGTTTTCCATCTAGATAGAACAGATCTTAAGATCCTTTTTGCTTTGCTGGAGGTGAAAATAGAAGTTGGTATGGGAAGCGTTTGGGCCCCGAACTCTCCAATGTTTCTCAACTTGCTAATTAGCACAAGCTTGGGTGGTTTATGCCACCATTTGGTAGCACTTTCATCTGCATTTTGGGGCAGAAGGAAGGAAGCATAGATGCTTTGAAGGCCACAGCTAACCAGTTTGTATCTATATATTGTAAAATCTAGCTTGTGCTGGAATTAAAAGCTCTTCTCCCAGTATTTATCCAGACTGAGCCTTAATCCTACTTACTGAGCTTTGTAATCAGAAGAGTCATTCAGAATGGAAAGATTTCAGAGATGTTCAATGCAGAAACAAGGAGGAAGACTAAGGAAGAAACTGGGAGCACATCCATGCAGATTAAATGATGACTGATTAGATCCTCACGGGAGACAACCTTTCTCTTTCATGCTCAGAAGAAATGTAAGGCCTTTGACTAATGCTCCATGCTCTTCTTATTGATGAGAGGGGTTAATGAGGAAACATTCAAAGACGATAGACATGATGGCTATGGAAATACCAGAGCGGTGACTCGCCAGGGTCTGCATTCATCTTCTGGTTGGAGTATGTTTGGTTGGATATTGTCTCTCTACAGAACCATAGCCCAGCTACTCAATGTCCCAGACATATGAGAGCGTATGCGTGTTATACCTTGTCTAGTTGCTCAGTGGCCAATGTCTGATCCGTCAACTAAAAGTTGACATATTCTGCAGCATGCCTAAGTGATGGAGAGAATTCTTTCTGAGCTTGGATGGTAAATCCCTTCGTGCTTTGAAGCATGAAAGGCATTTTTAGCCTAGGCTGTATCACTGTGAGCAATCCAATTATTCCTCTGATGGGTGATGAACCACTTACTCCTTCCCTAAGAGAAGGAAGTTTTTCCTCTGGATTGCCCTTCTAAATTCTCATTAATGCTTTCTGGATTTTTTTGTTCACTGAAACATGAAGAGAATTCTTGTTCCATGACCCTTAGAGACTTTCTGAACAAAATGGGTGTCACAGGCCACAGAAAGGAGCTGAACTTGGCTTATTATTCATACTTGGAGTTCCTAGGAGACAGCATAAAAGAAAATGAGGTATCTTGAGAGATGATTGCAACTCTAAAGACACATTGAGCTTCCCAACAGCAGTGGCTGCAGAAGTTCATGTTGATTCCAGTGGGCTCCAGCTGAAAACGCAAGGCAAGGCTCTCGTTTGTCAGTTATGCTTCATGAAGTGGAAAGCATGCTGGAGAAATGGGAGCAAAGCACATACAAGAGCTAAAGCACAACATTTAGTGGGTAATAATGAGTCTTCAGCTGTCTTAAGCCATGTGGACCAAAACTTGGTGCATCCAAGATCTCTTCTGAGATGCAGGAGACCTGCTGTGGGTTGCCATCACTGGTCCCGGAGAAGTCGGGAGCAGGCATGCGTGCAAATACATTCCCACAAATTTCCAGCTGGGAAATAACACTGGAACAGAATTTCTTTTTACAGGTATTGTATATAATATGATTGCACATATTATATATTCTGTAAAAACAATTCTCTGCATAGAATATATATGTTATATATCTCTCCATACAGATACGTATATATTTTTATGTATGACACAGACAAAGGGTGTGTACTTGTAGGTAGTGTTGGAAAAAGAGACAACAAATACAAGTGGGACACAGACAGGTTTTCTTCCCAGAAGCACACTGCAAATGGCTGGAAAGAAGATGTTTTGAACATATGATGATCATAAACACCAAACTCCCCCTTCAGCCAGTTGGGATGTTGGGCTGGTGACACTGTCTCCATCTGGATGTAGAATCCTCTCACCAAGCTGATATCAGGAAACTCACACATATCCTCTGGGTTGGAGAAAGCATTGACAATTCTGGTCCTCCCAGAAAACCTGGGTCTTGGAGGTCTTTTAGAAAAGTAAGTTGTAAATGGTAAAACTACAATGATGTTGTCTCTGGAAACCCTGTCAAGTTGCCTTGTGGGTGTTTTTAAGATATCGCGTCTAAGCCATTGGATTTATGGGAGGTGAGAACTCCAGTAAAAAAACATAATAAATCCCATCTAGCATGCAACGTTCCGTTATTTTCCTCATAACCTTTTATATACCATAAATGTGTCCACTTCTACAGAGCTTAGAGCTAGATGGGGTTAGTAAATCACTGTACACCTCTCCAGGCAGCCAAAAAGGCCGTGGCACACTAGATGTGCCAGCTTGGAGCAAGCCCCTGCTTCCACGGCACCATCTGCCAAGTACCTTGACACCCAGAATCTTATGCAGAGGTGAGCTATTTATTTGCTTGGGTGAGCAGGGATGCAAAAAGTCGGCTCTGTTTTGAGATGCAGCTCAAGTGCTTATCATCCGACAAGAAGACAAGACTCCTGTTATTATTACCCAGTGTTAACAAAGGCCAAGTGATGCGGCATGGGATGCAGAACAGAGGCAGCCCTTGCTTTCAAGAGCTTCAGCTCTGAAACAAAGACAGGGCAGAAAAATGCCCTGCGGTGCCAGGAATAGGAATCCCATTTAGAACGTATTATTAACTCACTTCTTGAGGATAATGCAAAATTAGCAGCTCTTTAGAAGATGATTCGTACTGCAGCTAATATCGCCCAGAAGTTGCAAAAGATTACTCAAGTCTATTGTCACAACAATTTCTATTTTTTGCTACCAACAGAACACAAGGTCTAACTTCTAGATTTAAAAAAAAAAAAACCCAAACAAAAAACAAAACCAAAAACCAATTAAAACAAAATATCCAATGTAAACAGGGTATTGCATCTGGAAGATGTAAACTGTTGGCTGGAGAAAGCAAGGAGAGTTACATAGCTACAATGCAAACCTTGACTTTATTTCACCATTTTCTTCTTAAGATTTCTTTTACATTGCCAGATATGTACTATATTTGGTCAGAACTATTTTCTTTTGGTGCAGCTGAAGACAACATAAGTATTCTCCCAATGCCTTTGAAAACAATTTGTTGTACTAGATCATGGAAATTGGAAAGAAAAATGCTTTAGAAATGAAAGAGAAATAGATTTGTCCTGGTTTTGCTCAGAAGGCAAATGGCATGCAAAAGGGAACACGCTGTCAGCTGTGAGAAGGAAATGCTTTTAAAATCCTTCATCCCAAGCTAAAAAGACAATACTAGAAACAATGTTAAAATAATACAGTCGGTGCTTTTCTCTCAGTGGCAGCCTGTATGGAAGATGAGCAAGAATACCCATTCAACAAGGTCAGCTTTATGCTTAAAACACCTACTAAGGAGAAGCAGCTTGTGAACAGAGAAGGTGCTGTCACCCAAACCCTGAGCAAACTCTACAGTTTTCCTGAAGCAATTGGTTTAGAAATATACAGTGGGATTTAAACTCCTGTTTTCAATCTGCAAAGAGGAAAAGGCAAGACTGAAAAACAAGACATTTTCAGGATGTCCAACAGTCCCTGTTGTGCCCCTCACTCTCTTTATAAGTAAATGCTCCTCCTTGCTCCTTCTAAGTGCAATTATCCAAACAGGGACTCAGACACCAGCTAGATAATTATCTTCTAGAGACTGAGGAAAAAAGCCCACAGGTACAAATTAAATTTACTTTTCAGAGACTCCTGGGAAGTTTGAACTGACAATCTGACAGCTCAAACAGGGAAGAAAAACATTGGAGCAATTGTAGGGTGACTCCTACAAGAAAAGAAGAGAAGGAGTTGGGGAGAACAGTTTTTTCATATTTTAAGTAAAATGCTATCATCAAACATCACATAGCCAGCTAGTGACTTATGATGAGCACTTAAGTCATTAAAATAATTAACTACAATAATTAAACCAAAGCCACCCTGCAGAAGAAGGGGCAGATATTGCTACAGCCTTAAAAAGCCATAGAGAACAGCAGGTTTCCAGGAAAACTTGTTAATCTGTTGGGACCTTTGATTTGTACAACACTCTCATGGAAGGAGAGCTCAGGAAATTTGGACACCTCTGCCTCTAAAATATTATGAGTAGATCTAAACTGACATGTATATAACAGTAGTCCAGGACTGTAGGTTGCCTCTTCAGAGAAAAGTTTTAGTTAAGTTAATAAACTTCTGATGCAAAATAGTTATATATCCAGAAGACATCAAATAATCTGGTCAGCCACCAATGGTCTGTGCTTTTGCTTGTGTCTCAGACAGGACTGGTACCTCCATCTCCTTCTTGAGACTATACTCCTTTATTCCACATTAGGTGAAAAATCATGAATCAGGTGAATTCTTCTAGACTTCTTTGCTTCTGGGTTGATCTTCTCTGGACCAACAAAACTATCTCCTTTGCACTTTGAAGGCATGAGGAATGAGGAAAGACCAGCAAGACCTTTCTCTTGGATTCTAACCTTCATCTGTGTCAGGGCCATAGGCAGCAGACTTCATGAACTTCTTTCACCAGAGACAAGCAAAACTTAAAATAAATATCTGCCATTTCAGCACATTTCTCTTTTTCCCCCAACTTAAGTGAAATGTTTAAGTCATTGACTGGTCAGAGTGGTCCAAACCACAGCAACTCACTGAAGCGCCAGCGTGCTTTTTTCAGCTAATAATTATTTGTCTTCAAATGTTACCAGAAGCAAAAAGACCCGCTGAGTTGGCAAAACTCGGGCTGAAAAAGCCAAGCCTGTGGCCAATTCTTCAAGCCTGTGGGGTTTCTGTCCTCATGGAGGAATCAAACTGCTGACTAAAGACCTGTACATGCACAGCCTTCAATTTCGTTAAGTACTAAAAAATACTGGCACTCCAAGTGTTAATCATCAGTCTTCTTGTGCTTTTGGCTCTGGCTTTTAGAGAGAAGTAGTGGCTACAGCAGAGCAGAAAAATATTCTTTGTAAACCATCCCACTTATAAAGACTGCTGGGTCTATCTGGAACCCGTTGATGACAGGACAAGAGGGCAACAGGCACATGCCTCCCTGCTCCTCACTTTGAGCTCCTTCTGTAATCTCAACTAGCTTCACTCATGCTTTAATGTTAGTAAAAATTAATTGCACTTAATGTGCATCCATTACACCCTACAAAACTCTGAGGCACAAGGTGTGGACATTAGAACCGATCTTTTTGCAAGAGCTAAATTTCAAGACTGAAAAGCTTCAAGTGAAAAAGCAGCCACAACATGGGAAATGGCATTTTGGGTTCCAGTCTATGATTCTTCCTTGTAGGTTTTCCCTGTTCACAATCCCCAGAGCACTGTAAAGAGTAATGACCCAAAAAAGGAAATCTGTGATTATTTTCCCTTTTTGCCCCCCTTCTTTTGTCATCACTTTGCTGTAATTCTCTAAAAAAAAAGTTCTCCTTGTTGCAGGGGTTTTGCACGTTCATGCTCAGTACACTTTCTTTCCACTTGGTTGAGCTTCCTTCAGACCCTGACCAGGACTGCATTTAACCCTACAGGGATGAAGAAACTTACCAAGAAAAAGAGAAGTTTTACCCTAGAATATCACCGGTGGGAGCACCAGGTGTGCACGTGGTCTCAAGCCCATCTCTAGTTCATAAAGAGTCTACAACTTCATGCAGTCACCAGTTGCCTCTCCCTGTCACCTGCTCAGAAACCCCAACTGCTGCATCGTCATCTCTGAGACTTGCAAATACACAACACCTTCCAATTTCAGAACATTTTTCAAGCTTCTTCACACATGAGCTACCGAACACATGGTTTTCTTTCAAAATACTTCACAAGAATGTTGGCTAACAACTGCTCTGAAGAATCTGGCAATCGCCTTGTGGGTAATTTATAAAAAGAAAAAGCAGTGAAATAAAACTGTACTTTGGGGCCAATATATTCTTTAATTTTTTTTTTTATTTTTTTTTTGCTGAGCCTCACGGGCTAGTTTCATTCCTTTCCCTCAACTCTGCCTTGGCTGGCTCGTTTTTATCTCCAGGCCTGGATGTGGTAATGGGCATGGCCCAAAAGCAGAGACCGTTAGCTGTGCAAGGAGGGCTTTTGGGGTGTGTAACCCCCCACATGCTGGGCCAGGCTGGACCAGTGTGACGGAAACAACCCCGCTGACTTGCCCTCACCCACTCATTCAGCAGAGACAGGCAGGACCTCGAGCATGTTACGAGCAGAATTGAACAAAGGTTTGTGATTACCTGTTTTCTCAGAGGGAGAGCACTGACGCAGAGGAAAAGGCAGTGACTCATTCGAAACACTTTGGGGACGGAAATGATGTTAGAAACCAGGCTGAGCTTCACAAAGCCCCTCACTTACAGTCCCCTACTGAGTCCAGAGCTACCTGTGCTGAATGGTGTAAATTAACCAAAAAAGAAGTGGTTCAGGAGGTAATGGGGGAAGGGAGTGGAATTAATATTACTTTTGCTAGAAGGACCGGAGCAAATCTCTTTGCACATACATTTCCTACCATATATAAGAAACATATCCTACATAAATGTGCAGCTCATTGAGAACTGACCGTATGTAGGACCTTCATACAACAGCACAAGCATTGATGGGTTTGAAAAGGCCGCTAGATTTTATTAACATACAATTCATCGAACGTTTACGTTTA
>JAOXNG010000057.1:33433609-33445276 GCA_028566535.1 Scolopax minor
GGGACAGAATATATCTGCCAGAAAGGGCTGGAGGAAATGCCTTATGGGGGCAGACTAGGAGGTCCAAATCTAATTATTGTAACAACACCATGTAAAAAACCCAAAAGACAGAAGTTGACAAAAACGCACAAGTATTGTTTCAAGCAGTAGCTTCTGGTGCTAAAGAGCTCTTTGATCTGACAGAAAGTCATCACCAGAACTAACAGCTGGGAGCCATACATCAAATAAACTGAAATGGAAAAAAAAACCCCACATTTTAAACAGGGGGCAACGTGTCATTGGAAACAGTACCAAGAGAAGCAGCTGAGTTTCTATCCCTTAGTACTTTTGAGTTCAGACTTGAAAGCTTCTCTGGAAGACACGGCTTAGGCAAACAGAAGTTAATGGGCTCAACAGAGAGGTAAGTGGGTGAAGTTCAAGGAGCTTACAGACACAGAAGATCAGCCCAGAATGGTCTCCTCTGACACTAAAATCAACGAATATGAATATATCACTGTTTTCATTTCTGCTTTTCTATTATTCACCTTGCCTGGCTCTAAGGCAGTACAAAGAATCATATTTGTGAATATCACACACATTTTGACTTGTAGGATCTAAGGTAAAAAATACATCCTGTAAAATTAGCCCTCTTCCCTGTTCAATCTAAACCAGTCCACACAGGTGAGGCATCCCCTGTCTCTGTGTCAGGCAGGGAGAAAGGGATTTGGGGGTAAGCTGCCAGTGAAGGAGAAAGGAAAGGGCTTAACCTGTACTTTGGGGAAAATCTTCAGGTTACAGACCAGCCACTGCTATCACATGAGGCACTGCAGAGAACTTAAAGCAGACACAGCTTCTGCATTTTGATGTATCTTTGAGCTTTGGGGGAAAACTGAAGTCCATTCTCTAAAGCATATTCTTTTTTAGCTAGAGGAATATTTCCTACAAGAACAAATAACCATGGGGCTGTGCACCCAGGCCCCTCCTAGAGTAGCAGACCCCACTGCTTTCATTGTGGACCAGCCCAATATCTCCCTGGAATGAACTGAGCTTGTGGGGTGGGCTCAGATTATTTCTACTTGCACCCAATCCCAAACCTGCCATTCCAGGATATCCTACATTCTTATCCTCTGGATAAAAGGAGGAATTGGAAGGCAAAGATCATGTGAGTCCTGGGAGCATGGGTGGACCCTCCGGGGCAGAAGGCACTTGGAGGGGATTCAGGTAGAGGACACTGTCCTAGCCATTAGTAATTGAGTCTTCAGTCATGATACCTGCTCAAGCATTAAATAAAAGCTCTTACTTCTCCAGGTTCCTTAAATGAAGTACCTTTCAGCAGGCTCTGCATTTTGCCAGAATCCAAGTGAGCTGAACAGTCCTGAGTGTCATGCAATAAACTCAGCCAAGAGAGGCAGGCAGCTTTAGAACTGAATTACCTACTAAAGAGTAGAAACATCCTAGAGCATGGAAACAGAGCTGTTTAAATATAATGGGAGCTGGTTGGCTGAAAAGACTTTTAGGGTCCATGCCTACAGCAAACTTGTATTGTTCTAAATCCCACACAGTTGTTATTTTTGTGTACGTTGGCAATGGGTAGGAGGAGAATAAGTTCATCCGTGCATCAGTTAGGCATCACAGAACAACATGCCCTAAATAGAGGGAATTCACTTTGTCCCAAAAGTTAAGACAAGCTCATATACTCTTAGTTTTATTCAAGATTTTTTGCTGATCTTTCACAAGGAAAAATACCCTCATATAACAGCTGGGGCCAGCGGTATCTTTGCAGTTTGGTTTAGCTATAGGAAAAAAAAAAAGGTCAGCCTCCTTTTATCCCATAGAAGCCCAGAGGCATTGTGTTTTCCTTGTGAGCAGTGGTTAAGCAAATCACAATAACAATGTTTTGGGTGTATTCTGCGAAAGTGTTGACTCCCTGCCAGTGAGAAACCCAACCTATTCCTCAGGGTGCTGTTTGCAATGTTGATCTCCATTTTTCATTCCCCTTAAGCACGCCAAAAGATCCAACCCTGAGTCTGCACACAGCTCTGATTGGGATTCACTGTGCTGGGAATGCCTTTGATTAACGTCCCGTTGTTACAGCACTGGTTCCATGCTGCAATACTTCTACTCCAACTTGTCTCTAGTGGGATGTCCAAGCACATAGCAATGAGCAAACAGCTGCTTGAAGGAACAGTTCTAGAAGCAAGTAAAGACAGAGAGACAGAGGTCTCTCTGAGCAGACATGAGTACCACAGATGAACATCCCCTGGTCAGCACCTTACTAATTGGCCCCCAACTGTAGCTGAATGGCCAAGGAGAGTGGTGGATCTGAACAATATGTTTGGGATACAGCCAATGTCCCTACCATATATGTCATTAATAATACAGGCCTCTGGAAGTAAATTCATTTGGCTATTATTCTGAAGATCATCAAGGTATCCTGGCCACTAGAAAAAAACACTCTATGAGCAGTGGATCTCATAGGAGGAACCTATGAGATTTGCACTGCTGGCAAACTCCAAGTTGGTTGCAGAGTCCTTATCTTCTAGTAGAAAAAGTCACCTTGAAGTGTCCTGCAGACACTTCGGTGGAGCTCTTCCTAGGGTGACTGCTAAGAGAAGACCATCCAAGTTTTAGTGGGGAGCGCTGTGAAGGACTAATTCATACAAGCAGCAATGATCAAGCTATGCTTTCCGCAAGGTCCACGCTACAGAACCACCTTCCAGCCCTGCAGATTACTTTCTTGCAAAACTCCATTTGGACTTGCTGGGAGGACAGCTGGAGCAGGCAGCTTTTGTGGCAAGAAGAGAGGAGCAGGTAGGACAAGTTACACAGGCTCATGGCTATGCCCCTGCACCAGAATAACCATCCCTGTGCAGAGTAGCAAGCAGTCTGGAGGAACAAGATTCCAACCAAACTGACATAAAAACCCCATCTATTCTACCTTCCCTAACCAGTGACCAAAGCAGAAACAAGGCCCTCTCCAATTCAGCCTGGGCCAGGAAGAATTCAGGAAAAGCTCCTGCCTTTCCAAAAAAGACAGAGTCGGGAAATGTTGGTAAGCTCAGGAGCTCTCCACCCCAGAGAACAACTGTCTCTTTCACTGAAGTTTATTGCCACTTTATTTTATGCCTAAGGCCGTGCTTCTGTATCAGGTTGTGTGCAGACTGTCCTAAATTGGCTGCATATAAATATGTTTATTTGAGAATTGAAGTGTGTGTGGAGGGAAGTGTGTACATATGTGCAGACAAGTTTAATCCCTCACTCTTCCAACCCTGTCCCCAGGTTTTCAAAAGGCTGAAGAATCTGGAGGGAGCAAGAAAAGGAAAAGTCACTACAGTGAAAGTCCAACAAAGTGCCTACACAGTAAGACTGTACAGTGGAAAATAGCCAGATGGCCCATTTGCAGCACAGTCTAACTTGTTTGCTTGCTGGAAAGCGTTTTCTGTTCTAGTCTATTTTAATTGAGTCCCATCTGCAGTTTCTCCTGTGGCCTTTGCTTGTTCCAGACCACGTTAATCACCCTTGTTGCAATTAAATTTATTTTCATCACCCTTAATCCTGCTGTTGTCCTTCTATTTATTTAATTTTTTTTTTTAGATGGGGGCGGATGGATCACTTTAAGGTTCCTTGTTTCTCAGTTTTGGAAGACCTTTAATACACTTACATATTGTTTCTGGCAGCTAATAAAATGCCACTCATTACCTAGAAGATATGCCTGGGCATAAAGGTATTTCCAAAGACAATATTTCCTTTAAAATTTTGGATATAAAGAGCCTCCTGAAAAAAAGGTCAAAACCAGCACTACTCATTTAGCCTTGGATTCTCTCCCTTCAACTAGTTTTCCATTCCCAGTTTATTCCCCATTGGGGAATGGACCTCAGTTTCTCTTGGTGACACATGGTCACCTCCATCCAGCTTTATTTCAGCACTATTATTCAGGCACCAGCACTGGGGACCAAGGCTTTGATGAGGTCTGAGAAGACACCATTACCCAGCAGAGACATCAGGAGGGTTCTTGTGTATGTTTAAAGAGCATGTCCCATGTCCTTGTCAGCTTTGGAGTCAAATGGTGGCTTCTGCTCTCCCATGTAAAACTACAGACCGTTTCTCTACGAACAAACACTTTATTGTCCCTCTGCATGTTCCCAGCCTCTGTGCAGGACTGAGAGGTTTTCTGTTAAAAACCTCAGCCTGGTCCAGGAAATGGGAGGGAAGGAAGGGGGGAAAAGCGAGGGGGGTGGGCAAAACCAGCTTTATTTCTTCTTCTTTTTTTAAATAAGGCAAACTTTGGAACTGAAATATGGCAATAAATGCACTCCTGTGATTTTTCATGTTTTTTCAGCTGTAAAGAAAATAGGAGAAATATTCCATTCTGTCTGGCTTCCAAACCATTCTGAGAGTAAGGTCTTTATGTACAGAGCAGCTTGGATGCTGCTCCCGCCTGCTCTGCTTCTGAAACCATCCCCGGAACAATAAAGTCCTTTTTTCCCCAATCAGAAAGACACAGGGCAGTAACTGCTCAGATATTTTGTCATCGAGGGATGTCCTCCACACACTGACACTCCACACGCTGACACTCCTGCCTGAATTGCTACAGGAGGTGGCAAACTGATGTCTCTGGGGCATTGTTAGTGCATAAGGCACAAAATAGACGTTTATTGAAGAATAGGAATAACATCAGGTTTCACCTCAAGCCTCAGCTGGCTCCTGTCCTCAAGCACCCCTTGATCCTGCAGGCATGAACGTGGCCAGACACGGCTCTGTTAATACACCCCAGTGATGGTATCAGTGTGTCCCTCAGCCATAACATGTGGTCCAGAGCTCCTCTCTGTCCTCCTCCATAAAGAACCACACTTGACTGGACCAGTAATTTTGGTTCTATGCTATTACATTTTCATGTCTTTATGGCTTTTCCTTCAATAAAAGAGTTGCAGTCTGCTGTAATTCGTCTGTTTATCTCATAATATTGCACATACACTACAGGGAAAGCCAAAATACCCAAGGATGTGTGGACATGCTTTCAATAAGCAAGATGCCACAGGAAATATTTGCAAAACCTAAACAGTCATGCTAGGTCCAGTTAGAGATCCAAACTCAGATGTATGATCTGGAACAAAAGTCCAACTGAACACAAAAAGCTTTATAAGCATTTATCTCTTTTTTGGTATCTACCACAGAATGGCTCTCACACTCCCCTGATTTACATTGGTTTTACATTACACCTCTATTAACTTCAGCAGCATTTCTACTTCTTTTTTCTCTTTTTTTTTTTTTTTTTTTTTTATTTCTTTCTTTTCACTCTGAGAGATCAGAAGCAAGCTAAAGACACAGGCTCCAGAACAGCAAACCCACACCACTGCCCACCCCAAACATAGCTCTTTTGCTGGAAAACCAGAACTGTCCGTCACTGGCAAACGTACACACCAGTAATTTTCCTACCCTTCAAGGACAGAGAATTTGTAAAATATCCATCATGGTAAGCAGATGACAGCTGGAGCCTTTCATGCAAGGTGTGGGATCAGCACCAAGTCCTGGGCTGCCATGGCTCTGAGTGTCTGCTCAATATGGAAAGCAAGAGCCACATTCAAACAGTCTCTAGAACCTCTAAATTCAAGGGAACAATGAGCCTTTGAGAACGGCTGAAGCTCACACTCAGAATCCTCTCTATTCCACGGGGAGAAAAAGAAACTTCTAAAGAGCAATTCACCTCCTTATGAAACAGATGTCTTGGTTGAGAAGATTTGAAGAGAGGTTCAGCCATTTCTCTGTCGGTCAGTAATGGATCCTGGGGCACTGTTAGATACCCAGCTATTACAGATGGGAACGTGGTTGTGCACTTCATAAAGCCTCCTTATACTCTATTTTGTAAGCATAGCAATTGGATATAATTGGGATCTATTGCATGGGATAGGAAGGAAGAATTTAATCTACAGAGAAGCAATGGAATTTGGAAGTCACTTTCCTCCAGGGTATGTTTTCTCTGGGAATGACAAGCACCCATCACCCTTCTTTGGTAGCAAGAGGCAGGTGAACCCTTATATCCCAGAGAAAGGAGGTAACAATCTACACTTGTTTTCTGGAGCTGCTGTCAGCTTTGCTGTCAGCAAAGCTCCCCTAGACACAGAAAGGAAACCCACCGAAACACAAGAGAAAACAGACCCTCCCTGGATGTCAGGTGTGAAGATGGCAGCTTGGGCCACAGTCCAAGGAAATCAAGACCAAGCCCTTCAAGTGACATCTTTTCCCATTCAAATACACTGGCTCACTATAGAACCCACTGAGAAACATGAAAGCTGTTTTTTCTGTCCACCTATGCACCAAGCTTTCTGAGGCCAGTACAGAGCAGGAGAAAGAAAAGACTGAGGGACCTGGAAAACTCTCCTTGACTTGGCAAGGCCTCTCTAAATTGTCACATAACTACCTGCTCCAAGCAGGCATCAGCTAAACAGGCAGGTAGATCCTCTGCGGATGTTGAAGATCCTACAGATCCTCACAGATAGATGCCACAACACCTGTCTGCCCCCATGGGGGGATGGCCCATTACTCTGCTGGAGTGTGAGAACAATGCACAGGGCATTTTCACTTGTGCAGCATTTGACTTTCCACTTGTCTCACAGGTAGGCTGAAACCTCATCTGTGCAAAGAAGTAGCCTTAAAAATGAGAAAATGTCCGTCTCTGGCTACAGAACAAGATGTGAACGTGACTGCAGAGAAGAAGATCTCTGCCATAGCTGCTGCTACACTGGCAGGAAATTCATGGACATCTTCTGCTTTGTGTCCCTTTTGCTCTGACCCAGCTCAGGCCTTCAGAAGGCTGGCTTTGCAGAAATCCATAATGCTTTTGAAACTGTGTTTTAATACAGAATCCATATGCACAGAGACTTAAAACTTCACTGACATTGTTGGTTACTGCCTGGTTCTATATCCGTTGATACACCGCTACCCAAAATTGCATTGAATGCAACATACTTCCTCTAAGAAATGTGACGTGAAAGCCCACCTAACAAGACATTGGACAGGACTGGAAGAGACACTGTGATGCTGGTGCCTCTCAGTTTCTCAATGGTAAAGATTTTAACTCCTGCTATGCTCCAGGTGGACAGAACACAACATTCTGCCTTGGAAAGTCAACAAACTTAGGGGATTCAAGGTGAGATTCACAAGGCCATGTGAATAAGAACTGCACATTTGTACCATGCTAATGACATGCGGTGTGACCACACTTCTGGTTGGTATGAATCATGTGTAATAGTGTGTGCAGCCTCAACTTGCATTAATATCCCTCCACGCGAATTAGCACCTCTTATAAGATACAAAGGCTGCAGCAAACTCTTGCTAAGGACGCCTTCTACTGATGCACTACATGCATCATGCATTGTGCTGCACCACAATCTTTGGTGAGCCCATCCATGCTGTCAATACACACAACTGGTCATACTAAACACCCTCCCACTGTCACACTGTCACACAAAAGAGATAAGTGAGCAATCACACCCTACCTGGCCTTTGCATTACCAAGTGTAGCATGTCGCTGGTGCTTAACAGCAGTAAAAACAACCTTCCAACCAACCTAGAGGAAGAGCTTCCAGCTTCATCACAGTCTTAGTATCTGCCTCTTTCTGCTCCCCATTTTCTCTTTCCAAAGTTGGCACCTGAAAGTTTTCTCTGCATTAATTCCAGACACTGTGTAAACACTGTGCTTAGATTTACTTAAATGGGGCTGTTTTAGCCATAGCTTTCCTCCCAGATAGATTTCCTGTCTCATAAATTCAAGACATGCACAGTTTAGTTTTGCTAGGAAGGTGGAATCTTGACTCAATTCTCCCTTTGGGATGACCTGGAAGACAAAAGGGCAAATGGCATGGGAGAGGGCCTGGGGCTTTATGGTGACTGGCTGAAAAGTGAGGAGACATCCTGCCACTTGCTGTTCAGGAGGCAGTGCCAGTGATCCAGGAGAGTGTTACTACTTGCCATGAATAAACTACAAGACTTGAAATCTATCAATCATCTCCTGGCAATTTTTTTTCTTCATAACCCCAGAAGATGGAGAACCACCTTTTCCTACATTCCTTGTGCAGGCAAGCAGAAGGAGTCTCCTAGGAGCAAAAGAGCTTCTCCTCTCAAGCCTCTAATCACTAGAACTTCAGATTATTTTTTTTTCTGGCAGTAACGTGAACTCCTCAACTGAAATACAAATGCCTGCTGATGAAGGATTTCATGCACTCTGATGTCTGGAGCAAAACGTTGGAGTAGGTTTCCATCAAAGCTGTCTTCTGTCTGGGACTGATATGAAGAACCTCAGTTCTGGAGGTGCTGGGCTGACTTCACCTTCCAGTTTATGGAGAGGACACACAGTATAAACAGAGACCACAGACTTCACATTCAGACTATAATGAGGGTTTTGCTGCCTTGGCTGTGTTGAAGAAGACTTTCCTACTTCTCGGTTTCCTCTGCCAGCGAACCTCTGACAAATAGACTGAGCACAACAGCCATGCCAGCTTGTACTAGGAGACTGAATAGTACAGGAAGGATTAAGAAAGAGAAGCAGCTTTTCACTCCCATCTTTGGTTCTAGGGAAGCTTAACCAATGGCTGGGCATTGCACCCCCTGAAACAGCCTCACTGCATGACAGCAGGAGAATGGTTCGCTGTCTCCTCTCATTTCCCCCTGGACCAGCTCTCCCAGCCCACTTTGTCCTCTCTTGACACTTTTAGCAGTGGTGGAAGATTATGTGGACCATGGACAATGGTCCAGGTCCTCCCTTCCTGGGACCAAGTCACACAGAAGTGGGTGCTGATCTGGGGCAGTGCCTGTGGCTGTGTTGTGGTGGTACAAATCAGGGGCTTTCTTTAAGTGTGTGAAGGGTTTAAGGCCCTGTTAAAATCTCACCAGGCTATCTCTTCTTTCAGGTTTTTTCCTTATATTCATCTCCAGTCACTCCCCCAGCCAGTGCCATCTCATGGCACCTGGTAGCCCTGCATTTCTGTAAAATTCCTCTCTTTTTTTGTGTGTTCATGTACCAGGAGACCATTCTGGCATGTACTGCCCTCCTCCCTCTTAGCCAAGACACACAGTATGTATTTAACTTAATTTAACTGGCTCAGTCAATAAGTTCCCTGTTTAGTTTAACATTGCTCCATTCCTTTTTGGGGATGGAGGTACCTCAAAGCACAGTCAACTGCCCTGTCCTGCACCAGTCATTCCCAGGGGATTTCACCATGTTGGGAACAATGAGGGATGCTCAGCTCTCCTTGTTAGGGGCAGTCCCATTGGGCATGGACACTCATCCACTGCTCCCATTCAACTGTCAAGTCACTTTATCTGAACAGTAATTCCTGCCTTTGGTTCAGTCTGTTCCTTTCTTCTTGGGAAGAAACCAACGGGGACTCCAGGCAGAAAATAAATCTTCCTCTTGTTTTTTTCTACTATAGTGATGCTTTTGAGCCAAGCCAAATTGCACAGCAGGAAACAAAACACGACAAGAAAGATAACAACAGAATGGTTCCCAGCCAAACAAGGTTGTTGTGGGTTTGCCCCAGAGAAAGACATACATCAGAGATCTCAAAGGCTCTTAAGTCCTAATTTATGAGACTGGCAGGGGGCTGTAAGGGAAGGAGCAAGGTGACAGAAAAGTTGCCCAGAAATTGTCCTCTTGTAGCCACCAGCCCTTCCATGAAGGTGGATGTCCGTCTCTGGGTGATGTATTCATTCACCCAGCAGAAAAGATAATAGGACACCTCAGCTTAGGAGAGGGAGTAATTGGCAGAAATGTTTCAGTTCCCTGGCTGAGATTCCCATTTTGTGTCAGTCCAGAACTTCCCCAAGAAAACTTCAAAAAAACACTTTCTGAAACAATCAACCAATGTAAAAGGATAAATTTTTAGTCACGAGACCCCTTGTTCAATACAAAACTCAATCACAGCCTTTTGCTTTCTTCCAAAGGAGATCTCAATGTCTTCAGAAAACTCTGCTCACACTGAAAGGTCTGTTCCCTTCAAACACATGGTGCAACTGGCCTGAAGAACAGAAACACTGCACTTTAGAACCAGACAAACTTTTTGACCTGAATGTATATTGTGTGTATAGAGAGCTTTCTCTCTACATATACATGAATTTATAAATGGGCTTAGGTACGCTATTACTTAGGAAGCAACTGTGAGGATGTGACAATGAAAGAGAGAGTAAGATGGAGATAATTAGCCTCTCCAAAATTAGTTTCAGTCTAGGGTCAATGAAAGCACATCAATAATCCTTTCATTGCAGCTCAGATCTCAGGGCTCCACTGAATTACCCCAACAACAGTCCCTGCCTTAAAGATCTTGCACTCTAGAAAGCATACTGCTGACCAAGCCTAGAGAGCACAAACATGAAATTAGGTAGGCCATGGGAATCCTGAATAAAAACAAGGCTCTTATATAAAATATAAAATTATTCTATGAGGTGTAGACTGTGAAGGGAAAGAAATTTAACCTTAACATAAGCCACAGACATTTGGAGAGCTGATGCTAAGCCCAAATCTCAGTTTGCTAAGCAAAGTCCTTATGTCATACCTTCAAAAAGAGAAACAGAGGTATGGAGGAAACCAAAACAGCAATTAGATGGGAATACAAAGTTTTCTGAGAGGCAAATAAATTCCTATGTATGAGATGTGGTTGAGGGAGGGCAAAACATGGCCCAGCATTTGGTGAAGCGTTCTGTAAGGGCAACAGAAAATGTTGTTTTTCCAGAGGTACGTGGAACAGTTTAAAACCAACAGCGCCCACATTTTGGGGAACAGAAAGACACCAACACAGATCCCCTTGTAGGCAAAATAACTGCCTAGCAAAGTGTTTCAAACCAACAAATATGGTCCAGCATTTATGGAGGAGATGTGGGCTATAAAATGGATCCTGGAGCATGCTACACTGGTATTTTAACACAAAACACTAGCAAGAGAAACTGTACAAAAGTAAAATTTGTTTTATACTATTGGCATAAAATAGCAGTTCAAAGGCAAGTAATAATTATGATCTATTTTAACCAAACTATCTTGTAATTCTTCCAATAAGATGGGCAGGTAAATTATCTGGTGGCCAGATCCAGTTACCACTGGAATCAAAAGAAAAGATGCCATTTACCTCCAAGATGAGGAACATTAAGCCCAAGTTCTGGTATTAAAACAGAGTCTAGACAAGTAACTGCTTCCAAGTCCTGAACAGACAGCAGGGAGAGCTCTCAAAAGGAAGTCTAAATTCCCTTAAGTTTTTACAGACCACTCTGCTCTCAGGCAGAAGAAGAATCTATTCCATAAGACAATATAACAAGGAAGATCCTGTATCGCTTTAACACACAAACACTGGATCTAATCACATAACACTCGGGCAATGACATGGAGCAGTCTGCAGATCGTGGTAATTCCATACCTGCCACTGAAAAGCCATCACAGCATTAATGCACATTGATCCACTCCACTTCAATGAACCACGCATCGGGAGTGGTGTTCAGGAAAACTGGTTGAAAGCTAAATGTTCAAAACAAAAGTATTCTCTATTATTTTGGATGATTGTTCTTGCAAACATGGTTGAATTAGTCATACTTTAAGTTAGTGATTTTCAATGGAAGTCTACTGGGAAGGTGAGGTATACTGGAAACGAGCTGACACTCGTTCTTGCCCTCGAAGATTGGTCCATGCAAACCCCAAGCTGGTCCAGC
>JAOXNG010000057.1:33815564-33831007 GCA_028566535.1 Scolopax minor
AGGGCCAAGAAGATGATCAGAGGCCTGGAGCCCCCTAGCCTGTGAGGCCAGGTTGAGGTAGTTAGGGGCATTCAACCTGGAGAAGATAAGGCTCTGGGGGTACCTTAGAGCCCCTTCCAGCAGCTACAGGGGCACTAGGAAAGCTGAGGGAGGAATTCTTGATCAGGGATGAGGGGGAATGGTTTAAACTGAAGGAGTGAAGATTTAGATGAGATCTGGGGAAGAAATTCTTTCCCGTGAGGGTGGTGAGAGCCTGGCCCAAGTTGCCCCGAGAAATTGTGTCTGCCCCATTCCTGGAGGGGTTCAAGGGCAGGTTGGAGGGGGATTGGAACAACCTGGTCTGGTGGGAGGTTTTTCTGCCCACGTCAGGGAGGCTGGATCTAGTTGATCTTTAAGGTCCCTTCCCTCTTAAACCATTCTATGATTGCGTGAATAACCAAATATTACTCTTTGTATATCAGTTTGCAGTGGCCGCAGCTTTGTGACTGAGTTACATCTAAGGGACTCTGGTAAGAGTCTCTATGCAGAAAATTAAAGGGGGGGACATATTTTCATTACCAGTCTTGCAGTGAAAAGTAGCAGGATTAGTAACATTAGTTGCTCTTTTCTTTAATAGATGTCTCTTATAGCAGTAAAGGCAACTCAGTACAGTTATTGTAAAGAGGTTTTTATTTTGAGTTGGAAAAGAGAATGCAAAGTCTTAATGATCACTTTCTTACCCACACCTATTATATAATGCTGTGAATTATTTTTTTTTTTAAATTTACATACTCTGTATTTTGGTAATTCTAAGTGAAAAAGGGGAGGTTTTTTCATTTTTTCTTTCTTTCTTTCTTGTTTTTTTTTTTTTTTTTTCCTGTAGCTCATTAGTGAATTTTGCCTCATTAGGAAATCCTTTAAAAATGCTTGAATTGCTATCCTGAAGAATTAAGTTTTCCATTCATCGACAGAACATGTACAGCTTTGGCACTAGTGGTGTAAATTACCCACTGTTTCTTGTCAATGGTTTTTCTTTTTTGCTTGTGAGAAGCACATCTAGAGAGGGTTGCTCAGACAGTGCTGACACCCTGTCTTTGATCTACCTCATAAGGAGAGTTAGCAGAATGGGGGAGGTTTCATGATCTCAAGAAACATATGTTCTTTGGCTGAACAAATTACGTACATTCTCATAACGTGTTTTTTTTCCCCCAATGGAATTTTTTTGGGTTCTTTTGTTGGTTTTATTTCTTAGTTCTGCTGCAGATTCTGAAAACTGCAATTATTGCAAGGTGACAGCGCCAATTTTTTTGAGGTGTTTCTTGATGCTCAGTAAGATGAAAACAGGAATAATTTATTCCTTTTGGAGCAGGTCAGGCAGTAAAGATAAACTAGTAACAGTTTTTCTCCTGGATTTTGTAAAATCACAATGCACTATTAATTACCTAGAAGCAAAATCTCATGCAAAAGTTTGGGCCACATCCTCAGTCCCTATTAATTGGCAGAGCTAACTTAGAGACTAGAAAGCTCTAAGGATGTAAATCTACTGAAAGTCAGTTTAAGACGTCTCTAACTCAAAGAACCACAGGGTTCAAGGATACTCGTGTGAATGGCTTAGAGTAAGCCCCAGCTAATTCAGGCAGAGCCAGGGAATTTCTTCCTCCCAGGGAATTTATCACCAGTGTATTAGCAGAGGGAAGGAGCAGAACAGGTTTTCCAGGGAAGATTTCTGCCAGATGCAATGGCCTCTCTGCTCTTTCACGTTATTTGGTTTTGATTATGAATTTACTTCCATGTAAACACAGAACTCAGTCTTTTCTTTTTCAGTGCAAGTAGAGGCTGGCATAAAACAACAAAAAAAAAAAGCCCTTATGAGCTCTGATGATTGTTTGATTGGTAATGATTTCAGAGGAATTAGGGGGAAGAAAATTGCTCAAGTAAGGCACATAACTGTATCCAATGGTAAAATCCATGTTGCTTGCACCAGGATCTAGGGGTTTGTCATTGTTCTCATCTCTGGCAGGATCCACCTTTAACATCAACATGTATTTGCACAGAGCTCTAGTAGCAAAGACTCTGTTGGTCTGACTTGTACCAAGACTTGAAACTCGCTGAAGTAAACAGAGATATTTGTGGAGAAAAGGCAGCAGCTGAGAAGATACCGAGACAGTTCTGCGCGTGGGGGGTCTGAGACCCTGGGATGTAAAACACACTTTTCTCCCACTAAATGAAACTGGAACAACATCAGGCTCTGCTCTGTTACTCTGCAAAGGGCAGATATTTGGTGGCAATTTAGTTGTTTGGTCATTCAGCCAAAGAACAGTTATTTGGTGATAAAAAAAACTTTATTATATTTGGCTGCAGAAGACAGCATCAGTTCCGAAATGTGCCGTTCCTTGAATATTCATAGTCCTGAATTTAAATGTGTATGTTAGAAAAATACTCATAAGTAGAAGAGGGGGTAATTGATATCATATGAGTTTGTAAGTTTGTTTGTTGATAATTGGAAAGACATTTATTTTAAGTCCAGTGATTCCATTTTGCTGCAAATTTAGGCCTGTTTTGTTCCTGTCAGATATGAGCTTGCGTATTATTACATGACAGAGCTTTGAGTAAAATGATACATTTTCCCCTAGATCAGGCTGTCTGGCCTCAGCAAGTTTATTCAGGCAGTGGAAATCCCTTATTAAATACATTTTTCAAAACTTCCTGCAATACTGTTTATTTATAGATTACAGGGGAGATAATCAGTGCTTTCCACTCATATTCGCTTAGTTCTTCCTAATGATACCTAGTCACACTCAGTCATGGTCATGCATACTCTGTTCCACTCACAGTGAATTCCATTCACAGTAAATTTGAATTCACACTTCATAGTCAATCATTTAACTCATTCACATCAGTCACACTGAATCAATACTCTCCCTCTCTCTTTTTTTTAATGCTCACTCCTTTCTTTCACGTTTACTCTTAAACATCTGCAGTCGTACTCGTTTGCTTGGTGTCTATCCTTATAGCAAGAACTTGGCTGTCATTAATTGTAAGCCCTCCATTACTCATAAATTAAAATGGTTATTGCAGGGTTAGAAAAATTGTGTGGAACTGCAGGTACTGCTTAGATTTCTTGCTGACGGCCACAAACCAGAGGTGATGTTATTCTCCTTATTTTGGAGTGGAAAGCTTACACACATGAGTGTGTTATCTCATTACCCACAGTGTAACCTCGTGTGTGATGCGGATCTGTTGGCCTTAGGTTGCTTATTTTGATCACCCTGGGGATGTGCAACAATTAAGTAGAGTTGATGTTGCTTTTTTCTTTTTTTTTTTTTTTTTTTCCCAATTTAATTTGATTCTAAACAAAGGTGAAATACTGTGAAAAAAGGATGGGAGGCTAAGTATATTGTTGTGGTCAGAAGTCATGAAAATAAGTAGTGTGGTGAGCAGGACAGGGTTTATTTAATAAATAGGATTTTATAAAGTGAAAGTTGCAAATTCTTTTGTCTCAGTTTGAAACCTGGCTCAGGAGAGAGTGGACTCACTGCACTGTTCACAGAAATTTGATTCAGTGTCTTTTGTCTCATGGAGCTGTTTCATGCAAGACTGAGTTGTGGGCAAAAGGGATTATGGATATATTTGTGCCTTCTTTTATTTCCAAATGGCATCAGGCAACTATTTTGCTGTCAAGGTTTTGATGTCAAAATACTGAAGATACCTTAAAACTCTAAATTTCCCACAAAGTATTACAGCACAGAAGTGGCTAGTAAGATTTCCTGGTTTTAATAGACAGAATGTGCAGGAATATTAATGTAAATGTTTTAATCATACATTAAATTTAATAAGACGGAGCATATTTGGTTTTGTTATTTCTCCACCACCTCCTCCTCCATTTAGGTCTATGTCAATAATTGACAGGTGAAAAAATAAAAAGTAGGATTTAACCAAAGGGCACCACTCCACCCCCACTGAAAATTAGATGTTATATGTGAGTAGTAACAGGAAAGAAAGGAAAGGGAGAATACATAAAGGTTTTGATGAAATTGCTGCAGGAGTACTGGTGTGAGCAAATACTTGGTGTACAAAGTCTCTCTCGACTCTCTCAGGGCACTTATGAGTCCTCCAAGAGGAGGAGAGATGAGCCAGCCTTACTGGCAACATATTGTGACTTCCAGTGAAAGGCAAAAGAAACTATTGCATTGAATTAATAGCAGTGTGCTTGGGGACAAAAGAGCACGTCCCATGAGACACAAAAGGATTATATCTATCGTCTTGAGATTGGCCTAGGAGGAGAGAAAGTACGTTTGATAGACTATTATCCTAATTTCCGTCCTGAAAATCATATGGGTATGGACAGTGGAGAATCAGCTGTAACTTCAGAGCCACAAACCTGAAGCAAAAGGCTGTTATTGGGTTGTTCTTTTCTCTTTTTATTTTTTTTTTTTGTTCTGTTATTTATTCTTAAAAAGGAAAGAAATAGAGCAAGACAATTACATGCTCTGAGGAGTCACAGTAATCGATAGCAGAAGCAAGCAGGGAGACAGGGCTGGATAGCTGAAGACTTGAAGTGAGGGAGTGTGATGCTTTTGGGATGTGCAGTAAGTCTGGGGGACCACCAGAGCACCAGTGTGCCACCACGCACCTGGGAACTGGAACTGGGGAAAGAAAAGTTCATGTGGTATTTAATTAACATCGCCAGAGCAAGGTGCAACCCAGTTAGAGTTAATACATTTTCTGTCCTGGTCTGTATAGGGCAGCGCTGAGGAGTTTTCATGGCCCCTTTTCTGCTCTCGTGGTAAAGCCATTCCCATCTGTAATGCAGAAATGACCATTAAGGGAAAAAGCAAGACCTGACCCATAAGCAAGAACCAATGGACAAATTCCATACTGCTTTTTCTGTGTCAATAATCCCTCTCACCCCTTGAAATATTCTTTTCACCCTCAGGTTTTCTTTTGCTTTGTTTTCTTATTTTATTTCATTTTTTTAGCAACACGGTTCTTAAACAAAGATTTCTGTGTCAATTAGTGAAGTACATTTTGGGACACACTCCCTTCACCTCACCTTTAGCTCTGAGGGTGTTGTGCATGTCAGCTGTCGTTGCCTGTGTGCCTGATGCTGGAGTTGATGCTGCAGCAGAGACGCAGCAGCTCCAGTTAAGGCAGCTCAGCGGGTGCTAATCCAGGCGCTTCGTGCCGTTAATCAAATCACTCCGTGGAGCTTGAGGGTTGTTTTGCAGAAACGCAGCTCTCCCTCGATCGGGGCTGGCTGGAGTTAGCTGGCAAGTGGAAGGCAGCCCTTTGGATGAGGGCTTCCACTTCACCTGCTATCGAGGAGCTGATGATGTCCTGATTGCTGGAGGTAAGCTTGGAAGTGGTGGATGTAAGGTATTTTCAAAGCATCAGAGATCTGGCTTGCAGAAGTTGTTCTCATGTTTTCTTGAACCTGATTACACATCAGCTTCTGGTGCAGATTGGTACTCCTGGTTATTTTTTTTTAGCCCAGATTATCCAGCTGGATGTGCTATTAGTTACCAAGGCCCATTTAGCAGCCTGTAGTGCATTAGCTTCAGGTCAGCTGGGTAATAATGTCTCCTTCACATCTGGGACCTGCACTCGTGCCTTGTCTCTGCTCCAAAGGAATGAAGGGGGTGGTAAGAAAATGCAAACAATTGTAGAAACACAAAGTCATTGTCTTTTAAGGTCTTTATGAAGAAGGATTATCAAGACAAGTTTGATAACATAGTACATAGTCAGGGACCAGGGGCTGTGCCTGGAAGCAAGTTGTCAGCGTGTTGGTAAGCTTCAAGAGGCTGTAAAGCCAGTGACATGTATTGGCTTGCTGGAAATCAAAAAGCCTTAGAAGGGATGCAAAGAGAAGGGTAACATTGTAAAAGGGAGAGCACCCTTTGAATTTCAGGTTGTCACCATCAAGACCAAAGGAGGGAAGGAGGGATGGATGAATAGATGGATGGATGGATGGATGGAAGATGTGAGAAATTTTTTCACTATGTGGACACACACAAATGCCTGTGAGAGCTGTCATGCAGAATTAGTAAGATTGAAATACTGCCCCCAAAGTGAAGAGAAAGGTGTTGGACCAACATGTGTTGGAGCCCAGGTAGCTCAGCCAAGGCCTGTGCCTGCTCCACTACGTTCCCAGAGATTCAGATATGTTTTATGTAAACCTCCATGATTTGGGGTCTTTTTGAAAGGACCATCAGAACTGCTTGGTGCTTGTAATCATCACTCTTTTGAAGCTAAGTCCTTGAAGGGTGCCTTAACAGAGGAACTTGGTCAAGAACCAGTATCTGAGCACAGCATTGAGCTGCCAAAGCATGTATCTGGACTTTTCCAGAAGTGGCTCATGTCAGAGCTGAGGGAGAAGCCACCAGAAGTGGAGGGTCTACCTACTCAGAGTCCATATAGAGATAAGCAACAGCCTGTTTATGTCTCCATTTTTTTAAATGATATGGGTTGATTCTCCCTTTGTTTTCATGTATTTCTCAGCAGTCCACAATCAAAATCAATATCCTTCATTGACTTTGATGGATTTGCACCATGCCAGGAAGGAGACTCAAGCTCTGTTCAGCAAGCCTGTGCATTATCTTCTCTCACTATGAGACAAGTCTGTGAGAGAATGACTTATCAGCCCTCCAGTGGCAAGGCTTTTTGATCTGGTCCTACCTGATCTGCACATTTTGCTCTGATCAGGTACATTGGGTAATTCATCAACACGTTCGGATGACATCCAGGTTGCAATTGACTGCCTGACATGAAAGGCACTCTACTTGGTACTTACATGACTTAATGACAAGTCTTCCAGTGTAAATTTTAAGCTTTGCTTATTTGATTTTAATTGTCATGAAGTAGGGAAACTATGCAGGATTTATTCATAAGAATTATTTTAGCAGTAAGTCAAGATAGAAGTGAATGAATCATATTGACTAACTGAAAACCTTGCTACCATTTTTTGGACAACTTACATGTAAAGAAAAAAGAGACAATTCTTTGGCATAAATTAGTTGTTACAGCAAATGACTCAGCCACTATTAAAAAGTGTCATTGTTGTTATCATTTATAAAGTGCTGTTGATGCAAATGAGTCTTTAGAAGCTTATGAAAATCAAGGCCATTACCACAAAGAGCTCAAGATCAAACTTGAATCAGGATACCCTAGAAATACATTTAAAAGAAGTCCCTTTTAACACTGGGATTGAACAGCAAGAGGGGCACAAAATAGAGAAGAAGAAAAGAGAGAAGAAATGCCATGATGTGAGAAAGCTGAGGGAGGGAGGAGCTAGTGACAGAGAGGTGCAGGAAAGGATCTACCCCAAGGGAAAACAGGGCCAAGTTTTGAGAAGAAAAAACTGATAGAAAATTGATATTGGTCTTTTGTAGGCTAGAAAATAAAGCTGCTCTATCAGGAGGAGGCAAAAGTAAGAGGAGAAATTTCTGTAATTTTCCTCTGTTTCCCTAGTGAGCTACATGTTGTTTGTGAATTAAGAGTCCAAGGACAGGAAACCCACTAGAAATACAGCAACCAGGCAGACTGCTGTTTGGGAGTTTAGAAGAAGGAGATCTGAGGAATTAGAAGTTTTGTATTTTATTGTAACTTAAGTACTGGCACTGCTCATGGGTTACTCTGTTTGGAGTTTGATTTGTCCACTTACCTCCCACTGTAATCATCTGTGTCCAAATACGATCATGTGCATACAGGTTTCAAAAGTATTGTAAAATCATGGTTTTAAGGATGCTGGCTGTGATAGGAATCTGAAATGCAGAATTTGCAGTGTCACTGAACCCATCTCTTCCTCACCTCAACCCCAGGACTGATTTAGAAATGAGACACTAATTGAAAAATTAGATTCATGAAATGTAGCCGTGCAACTTCCCGATTTCTGCTTATGTGATTGAAATCTGGTGCTTATTAGAAAAAGGGTGTTTTCATTACACAGTCTGTCACCAGCTCTGTATGTTCTACCTGGGATTTCAAGGTTGAGTCAGGATCTCTTTGCCTTGACCTCCCCACAAGCAAGAGAGATTCTGCAATATGAGTGTAAAAGATGGGTGAAGAGTCTCGGAATCAGTGATTTAAGCAAAAAAGTTTTGGCTTTTCCAAGCTCCCAGGGTCCAGTGCAGAAGTGACCTATCAGGATTGATGTATGAGAAAAGCAGAATTAATCTTGTTCCCTCTTCTTCTTCTCCTGTATCTCATGGCTGTGCTGGGTTCGCAAGGTTAGCAAACTAGAATATGTTTGTGTTGAGGAGAGGAGCAGACATGACTAAGGGACACATGGGAGCAAATACGGGGAGGAAGAAGTTGCTGGTTTTAGACAGCCACTTTTCTGACTGAGTGCACTTGAAGCACAGATCAAGTCAGCTATCCTGCAGAAGGTTCAGAGGAGGTTAGGTAAGATCCCATCACAGATCCAAAGCAGCAACCCTTCTGCCTTGGCTATTCCTGTGGAAGGAAATCTTTCTGCTCTGGAGGCAATTTGTAAAGGTGAGTGCAGTGTCCCGGACTTGCCCTCTTGCTAATGTTCTAGCTTACCCACCTGCTACCATCATGGAACTGAAGTCATGGGGCATTTCCAACCAGCTGCAGGTCAGGTGTTTTCTGTTGTAGTTCCTGTATTATTACAGAACAACAGCGAAGGCAAGAGCTTGAAACATGTTCTCCATGTGTTAAGTCTTGATGGACAAGAAAAAGGTAGGGAATCTGCCCGACTTCCCTGTGTCATACAGTAATCCCAAAACAAGGGCTGCAAGATGTTTCATTTAAAACTGGAATTACTTCAGTGTTGTGCGCTCACATCCTTCCTGCAGATACAGCACAGCCTTGAGTGAGTTCCCATCATGCTGTCAAGTCTGGTTATTTTCCCGTCAGGTCTTGCTGTGGCTCCTGCACAGAATCTTCTTTTGAATTGTCTTGTTGGCTTGTTTTTATAAGTTAATGGTACAGAGGGGAGGAAAAAAAAGAAAAGAGAGAGTGGTACTTAGGGGAAGACAGTTTGTGTACACCTTGTTGGCGGGGTTGACTGCAACGCAGCGAGACAGATTAGCACACCACTGCCTGCCTCAAACAAATAAGCACCAGCTGTTTATCAGACAGGGCTCGGCTTTCTCCGGGAGGAGGTAAACAGATTTATGCAGATGAACCTCCCAGGTGCCCTTGCAGCACAGCATCTTTCGTGGCTACTCGGCCTTCCTTATGAGTTACAGCCAGGACAGACGAGCAAAGAGATGCAAGGTTAGCACAATAACACGCAGTGCCGGGGCTGTTTGTCATCGCTGTATGTTTCAAGCCCATATTTAATAGTAATGTAAAATTAATCATAGTGCTGATCTCACCATGAATGGAAGAATTTGATGTAAACTTCAGTATTTTAAGCCTATAGCATGTGAAAAAGCAATTTATTATAACTCACTTATTATTCCATTTGTGTCTAAAATACTGTGAAGCTAAATTTATGGCCATTTGAAGTAGAGGGAAATTGTGATCAGCAAAAGTACTTTTCTAACTCTACATTAAGATTGTCCAGTTGCTGTCAAGCTGCTTCATGAACCTCTGTATTTTAACCATCCAAGTTTACTTTAAATCCAGTAGGGCTACGTGAGTGCACTACCACAAAAGGATTTCTCCTCCCTCAGTTCAACTCTGTCTGCCACAATATCTCTTTTAATTCTTCATATAAATTTTCCCTGAAGCTTCTCAGGTGACCTTAACAACTTGCTGCGAAATCTGGTCTTGAAGACAGATGGGATATTATTTTAATAATGTAGACATAATTACATAGTCTGGATGCTGGCTCTCAGAAATGTCTGATCATTTATTAAGATGTTTTTGGGAGGAAAAATTGGGAGCTGAAAATTTTGGGCAAGACCCTGGGGAGTTCACAAAAAGAGGTTTGCTTCCATTCTCATGGTGTTACTACTTACTCGTTAGAAGTGTAAATGATCTCCAATAGTATTGCTGGTTATTCTGAGACAGTTTTCTGAGTTTTAACTTTATCTAACACCAAATGGGACAATCAGATTGCAATTGCTACATTTCTGTTGGGATTCTGAGTTTTTTAAAGTGTCCTTGGGCTTCTCTTAATACAAGATTATTTCCCCACAGCATTCTTGACTGCTGCTATTCAGGAGACCAAGAATGCAAATACATGGTTTGTCAATGTAGTTAATCCTAGGTACTGTAGTGATGAGTGCTATAGAAATGCTTGCCAAGTAAAAGAGGAAAAAACCCTTTTCCTCTACTCTATTAAGTAAATTGGTGTCATTTGAGCTTTTCTAAGATTAGGACTTTCCTCACCTAAGTGCATCACTTAACATTTCAACACATAATATTTCACTTTTCTCAAGGTACTCCTTAAACAGTCAACTAAACCAAGTGGAGAAGGCAAAGCCCACATGTGATTTGTTCTCCCTTGCTGTCACTGCAAAGCCATTTTGGATGTGCCTACCACCCTGTGCCTTAACTTTACCAGTATTATTAATATTAGTAACTAAAAGTTTTCAGTCTATTGAACAATTAATGAAAAGGTCAACCAGAATTCTCTATAGTGGCATCATTCATTACAAGGCCCATTGCTTATGCAATCTTGCAGCATCCATCTTCCCAAACAAGCAAAAGGGCCAGAGATGGCAGCTCCTTAAACCTGCCTATGAGCTCCTAATTAAAAAGCTTAATTGTATGAAAGCCATTAGGATGTTAGTCTTCCAATCCATTGGCTTTTTGATGCATTAAGTGGTACCTATGTAATTGTGGGTCATATGCTCCCTGGGGTCGATGTGGGTGCCTACTTAGGTGATAGGAGCTGGTGGCAGATTGTGATTGCTGCTAGTGATGCTTCCCTGCAGCCAGTTTGAAACCCAGTATTGGTCACGTCCATCTCCTGCATCTGCAGTCCAAGGGAAATGCATCTGGCCTAAGGGGTGCATACCTGTGCACATGGAAAAGTTGGAGAAGACTCAAAAGTTGTGCAGTTTGTGAGAAAACTGATGCAGGACCAAGTTATGAATGCCCCAGGGTAGGAGTGGAAAGAGGGCATTGTCCCATCTAATCCCTCTTTTTGAGGAGACCTCCAATGCATCAGCTTTTGTTCATCAAGCACTGGAGAAGGTCTCACTGCCCTGTCATGACCACCTGGCTGAAGCTGCAGGTGGTCTCTGCTGCTGCAGCTCTCAAGGGAGGCAGTAAGCTCAAGTGATGTGCAGTTTATAGAGATGAAGTTTTGGGAACTGTGCCTCCAGACAATGCTCCTTTTTGTATTGCTAGAGGAGCTGCATGGGCACTGTGATCTCAGAAAGGTGCTTAGAACTTTGGCAGAAAGTAGCTGTGTCCTAATGGTGTCCCCAAAAGAGAGTATGGAGACCCCTAAGCTCTCTCAGCAGCCAGTGACATTTAACAAGGACCCAGGATTTGTGGAGATTCCTGCTAATAACTTATCTGTCCTTCTGGGTGCCTAGTCCCTGGGTAGATCTAGCCCTTATGAATGACCCTGTTAGCTGAGCAGACCGATCTTCATAGTGCTTTGTTAAATTAATAGTTATTGCTCTTTTGATTCTTCCTGAAACCTCGGTTGCTATTCTCTGTCAGTCCTCACTGTCCTAAATGTCAGTGGAAAGGATCATTGAAACTAATGGGTTGGGTTTGTCTGTTGTGCCAGTGACTTTATCCTGGGATGACTTTGTTTCTGGGGGAACAGTCGAGCAGGGATGGCTGCAGGGTCAGAGGTGTGCAATGGAGCAGTGCTCAGTGCTTCAAATCAGCTCCTGCTAGTGCCCTGTGATGCATGGGGGTCAGTGGTCCTCCTCCTCTTGGGAACACTTTGACTTCCCAAGGCTCAGCCTCCAAAATCTGCCTGAGTTTGGGTTTAAACTGATCCTGACTAAAATCCAAAACTCAACGGGACCTTCTAATCTTGCCTGGCCTGGCATCAGAGTTACGTGATACACCTCACAGGAGACAAATTATTTCCTCACAGGATCATTCCAAAGATATTGAGGACTTTGTAGCAGATTCTGCCCCAAAGATTCCTCTCCCTGGGGACAAACTTGACATAAGCTTTTAGTAAAAATGTGATAAACCTCAAGTACTTTCCTCACAGATGTTTTGCATGAGACTAGCTCCGTCCCAGAGATGGCTGCGTTCTGTGGGTGGGTAAAAAGATCTCTGCAGATATTTTTGCAAAGCAATTTCAGATCCTTTGCAGCTTGCTAGAGAATTGAATTAGTTGTTTTCCATTCCCTGAATTAACCCTGATTCATTCTTCCCTCAACCCTCTCCCTCTTCCTCCCCTCCCTCCAACAGATGTCCAGCATATTAAGAGGAGAGACATCGTTTTGAAGAGGGAGCTGGGAGAAGGTGCCTTTGGGAAGGTGTTCTTGGCCGAGTGTTACAACCTCAGCCCCACCAACGACAAAATGCTGGTGGCAGTGAAGGTAAATCCCGAGGGTGGATGGCAGAGAGTAGGGCAGGGGCTGGCCGGTGGAGCAAGGCTGGATGAGCTTGCGTGGGAAAGGGAAGCAGGGGAGGGCTGGGGGCTAAGGGCAGAGATTTATCTGAGGCCGGAGATTGTGGTAAATCCACTTAGTCACACAAAGTTTCAGTGTTTCGCTTCAAGGTCATCTGTTCTTGCCAATGCCAAAGCCTCTCTTCCTGTCGAAGCCGCCAGGAGACGGATGGGGAGGAGAAGCTGGTCTGGAAGCCCCAAGCTCCTGTGCAGCAGCAGGAGTGCAGTGCAGAGTCTACCTTCCCTCTGCGAGGGTCTGAGGCTCTGCTGTTGATGGATTTTATGTCTTTGTGGAACACGCAGAAGCTGAAACAAGCAAACAAAAAAAGGCCTCAGCAAAACCGAGCGCTTAAAAGCTAAGCACAACTAACCAGTTTGCTGCAAGATGGGTGAAGCGACCCAGCTCAGCTCCTGCTTGGCTAGCTGTAGATTGCTCATGTTTTGGCGATTTTTGAGCCAGCACAAATTCAACTTGGCTTGTCCTGTGTTGTTTGCATCCTTCTGAAGGGTCCTCATGTGAGCTGTGCCCCATCAGTGTGGCTGTGGGCAGAGAAGACCACTCAGTGCAGAGATGTGTTCTCCTCTCAAGTGGCACCAGTTGGCAGGCAAAATCTAATCCCTGGGAGTTAATTGATGCCTCCTAACTCTTTGGAAGAAAATCTGCATTTGAACTGGTGCTCTACAGGAAAAAAGGTTCCAGCACTCTCTCCAGGATGCTGGAGGCATCCAGTTACTTGGGAGTTGTTTTAATCATTGGCAGTTCAAGCCTTTTTTTTCCCCTTATGCTCTGACTGTGAACTGCAAGATTGCACCTTTCACCTCTGAGACCTGTAGGACAGCTAATCGTATGATTAATTGCCTGATTATATGATGGGTACCTACCTATCAGTGCCAGCCATCCCTTATACAGTCCTGTCTCTCAAGTCTCTACGAGTTTCATTTACATGTAGCCAGAACTTGTTTCTGTTAATTGCTGCTATGAGCTTACATCTCCAGAGTGCCTTTCATCCTGCCAGATCATTCGGATCCAGCTTCAGAGCAGGTCCTTCAAATCTGGCTTTCTGGCAGAGGTTGGGGTTGGGGCAGGGAAAATCACATTAAAGGTCTTAAGAAAAAAAAAGAAAAAAAAAAAGACTTTACACATTAGGTTGAGATTTGGCTGTGTTTCCTGAAGGTCTAATGCTCCAAGCAGAGGCTGAGAACTCCCTCCCTGGTCACTGCAGCTCCAGGCAGCAGCAGGACATGCTGGTGAGTCCATAGCCCAGGGTCTGCCTCTGCTCTGCTCTGCTCTCAGGGACTCCCTCCCAGGGGTAAAGAAAGTGGCTGCGTTACTCACTCGGTTAAGTGAGGCCTCAGCGTTTCAGAGGATCTAAAGGTTGCAACCCCACAGATAAGCTGAGTTTTGATGTGATGGCATGGACAAGCTTCCTGTTTTATTCATCTTGCTTCTAAAAACATCCTAAGAAATGCACAAAAGCTACATTCGGCAGAGTGTTGAGGTTACAAAGTCAAGCACTAGAAATGCTGAAGGGGCTGGTATTCAGGGCATGTCCTCTGAGCACGTATTTTTCATTTCTCTATGGGCTGCTTCATTGTGGCGATTGCTCCTGTGTCTGAGAGCTCCCTACGTGTGAATGTGCTCGTCTGCCCAGCCTCCCAGCGAGGTGCTGGGGTTGTATCATCCCTGTTTTTGTATAGGACAGATGGAGAAGAGGGAAACTGAGCTGAAAGGATCCACTTAAATAGAGGATGGATTTACTGACCTGCCTTTCCAGCCCCGTGGGGAGCAGGTTCCAGACCCACGTTGAGCCTTGCTGCAGCAATAAACACGAGGTGCTTGTGCAGAACTGACCCTAGTGCCATGTAACAGGGGATTTCCCAGGTAATATTGGAACAACTGACAGTTCATGACAATGGCTGCAACCTGCGGATGCTGAGTGACTTGCCAGATGTCACACAGGAATCGTGTGATGGAGGCACAAATACAGTCTGCGACAAACCTTCCTAGGAGAGGCATTTTGGTGACTTCTCTTCTTCCAGTTCTGGACTTTCCCTGTTCTACCACTTCCAGCTCTGTTTCCCTTATTTCTAAATGTTTGGCTGTGCAACCTTAGTAATGTTATTTATTTATTTATTTATTTTTGGTGTGGGATATTTACAAACTTATGGTCCTAACACCTTGTAGAAATGATTGTGTGTGTGAAGGAGAAGAAACCTAAACTCACTGCAGCTTGAAATATTACATGCAAGCACAGGAAAAAAGGGAGAGAAAAGAGTGCTGGAGGAGGGGACTGCTTTCCTGGGGAAAAATAGGGTAGTATCAACATTATAAAGATATTAAATGACTAAAAGTAATTGGGTGCCTGAGATAAGGATGGATGCTTTGCCATCTGCACCGTGTAACTAACATCCATCTAAATATCTCTAGTCAAGCTATCCCAGAGGACAGAGAATTAAAATAAAGTTATGCCATGTGACTAGCAGCTTGGGGGCAGAAGAAAGAAATGAGGCAGTGTCCTAAGCCTTGGGTAGAAACCTTGCAGCAGATCTGCTCCAAGGGGAAAGGCAGCTACTCTAGAGGACTCACTTCTTCACAGCAGTGCCATGGACCAGCCAGACAGGAGATATCAGTGTGCCTGGCCCCTTTATCCACAGCTTTCTGATGCTTAACATCCTTTTTTGCATATAAATTGGAACCTGCACCGGATAATTTGGAATTGAAAAATCCATGAACACTGGGAAGGCATCTGGAATATGCTGAAATGTCAGCATTAAGACAGCAAATGCATTCTACTAAAATGCTATTTTAGAAAAGAAGGCAAAAAAACCCTGTATATCTATTCTTTGCTCTGCTGTTAGCATACCTGTTTCACATGCTCTTCTCATGATGTAGCACTACTCTATTCAAGTCTTTCACATTGTGACATATCACAACATCTGTAAAAGACTCCACCTTTTA
>JAOXNG010000057.1:33912325-33925048 GCA_028566535.1 Scolopax minor
TCCTTCCTTCCTTCCTTCCTTCCTTCCTTCCTTCCTTCCTTCCTTCCTTCCTTCCTTCCTTCCTTCCTTTTTTCTTTCTTTTCAAATAAGCAAAAGGTATTTCAATAAGCATATTTTACAAAGATCAATGTGTTGTCAATATTAAACTGATAGAATATATAACAGTGTACCAAATAAATTGAAATTTAAGTTCACTAGAGATTAGAAAAAACAGTCACAGTTGTTGCCCTTCTCTCAAAAGCATCCTTCCAACCTTAAAACCATAAGGCACAATATTTTTCATATAAAAGACATAATGTTAGTTATTAATACCTTTTCATTTACCTACAACTAAACCATCTTATTTTGCAAAGTAATTAATTCTTTTTTTTTCTAAGACAAGTCTGCCAGAATTTTGAATGTATTAGAAGAATGCACAAGCTAGGTTATCAATTTAATTTAATTTTATTCACCAAAATTAATAGAACTGATGAAAAAAAAGACAAATGTCAATCATATCACAAAAATTATATAACTTTCAATAGCTAGAGTATCAAGAAAGTTAAGGCAATGTAAAAAAGCCTGAAGACAAGTATATTAACCTGCCCTTTGATGCAGTTCAGCTCTATCCAACAGGCAAAATATTTGCTCTTCAAAGGTAATTGCATTAAAGCTCTAGAAATAATTCATCTCTAGAAGAGGTCATTTCATATTCTGCAAGAACCTGCAATTTGCATCAGAGGATGGAAAATCATTCCAAGTTTCCACCTAGTTTGGTGATGGAATTTTAACAAGAGCTTCCCAGGTTTCCCCTTAGGCACATACTGCACAACAGAATTGCTGCAATTCTTTATATGTTGAAGGACATTGGGAAGATGGCTGCTGCTAAAGTATGGTGCAGTTGTACTACAAGAAGACATTTCATTTGCAGCACAGCAAGATGGAATTTCTCAGAGGCCCTCCAGGGGACATATTATATAGAGGAAATACATGCACACATACAAGCATTGTAGCAAACTGTTTGCTTTTCTTTTATACTTTAGTGAATAAAGGTATCAGCTTAATGTTCAATCTCTGCATTTAATTTATAATGCCTAATAAGTAGCAAATATAAGTAGTTTTGCAATGGCTTCTGGGCCTGAAATATTAGGTGTATGGGAGCCCTCATGATTTGCATTTTGAAAAATGTTGGCTAGATATAAAAGGGAAAAAAAACCCATTTCTTTATTAACTGGAGATCAATAATATTGATGTTAAATATTAAATTTGAAACAAACATTTTCCAAAAAACATCTATAGCCTGTGTGTTTTGTTAAGGTTGGTGCTGTAATTACCATGTTTAGTGAACAATATAAAGCTAAATACTGTGTAAAGAAACAAAGAGAAAATTAGTCTCCTCTCCTCCTTCCTGGGGATGTTCAAGCTTGCATTAACAGTTTGGAAAATGACTCTAAAATTATACACATGAATAGGCAATATTTGCTGTCTTTTGATTCTCTTCAAATCCTGTTATGTTTGATCTGCAAAGGCCATGTTTTCTTAAGGAATAAGTTAATTGAAAAAAAAATCATCTTCTGCTTGAGCATCTCTTAACAAGAGATGATTCTAATTTTCCTAATTTCAGTGTAAAACACAGGCAATCCCAATCAAACAAATAAATGAAAAATTGCACTGACATAAAAAATGAGATCAGTATGACAGCTGAAAGACTTGATTTAATTCCCCCTCAAAGTTCCTGTGAAAATGATTTTTAGTTTTTTTCATTATGGCTTCTTAAAAGGAGTTTTTAAACATCTAAACATGCACAAAGCTGGTCATTAAAAATTTAAGTCAGTCTTGAAATGGTGCAGATAATTTCTACTGGAGTACCTGGGAGAAACCAACACCTATTGAATGGGAGGAAATGGATAGGTGCTCACATAAATGAATTCTGTGTAGGTACCAAATTAGTTAGAGCAGAGCTACTGATCAGTCAGGAAGATACAACATGCGTTAGCAGCACTGATATATTTCCCGTTTACACGTAGCTCAGGATGAAGTTGTGGTCAGGTGATCTTGATTTTGCCTGCGTCTATTTGTGTATACAAGCCCTAAGACAGACAAACAGACTAATTTAATTGCAACACATAAAGGTAAACACATAAAGGTAAAATTAAGCTGGGAGAGGATGCTCAGGTCCTGTTGCCCTTGCCTATTTTCCCATGGTTGCTATTTAAATAGGGCATGCAGGAAAGATGGGAACAAACTTTTTAGCAGGGCCTGTTGCAATAGAAAAAAACTAAAAGAGGGAAGATTTAGACTAGATATAATGAAGACATTTTTTACAATGAGGGTAGTGAAATACTGGAATAGATTGACCAGAGAGTTGGTGGATATGCCATCCCTGGAAACATTCAAGGTCAGGCTGGGCAGGGCTCTAAGCAACCTGATCTAAGTAATAACCAAGCTGTATCACCCAGTTATGTGTTATAGACCAACATTATTATTGTTGATGGTATAAAATGTTTTCAGTGGAAACTGAGTGCAATACAAATCACAATCCGAACACTACATTTGTATAAAGATTTTGGGCTGGTTAGTAAATACTCTTCCTCTCCTTCTTCCTTTGTTTGTAAATTTATCTTTTCTCTAAGTTGATCTATTTCCATTTTTCAGTTGTGCTATTGCCAGAATCTTTATTTGCTGACATTTTCAGTCATGAAGCTAACAAATACTTTTTGATAGGCTACCTGTAGAAGTTCAGATCCCATATAAGAATAAAGATAGGACTGTTTTACCCTCAGTATTTGCAGCTTCTAGAACTGGGACAGGGTTAGTCTAAAAGAGAAGAGTTAAAGACCTTTCATTGTTCAGAAATTATTTTTCACAACTAATGCTGCTCTCTTTTAGGCCATCAGAATACCTTCATAAAACTTCACAAATAAGTTGGGGGAACTGTATCCCACTATAGTTACTCTGAAGTTTAGAGATACAGCTAACTCCAGACCTTTCTGAAAATTTCTGAAGGCTATAGAAGACAAATGAAACTCAGGCGTTCTTATTCTCAAACACAGTTTTTGAAATATTGTTCAATATTTCAAGTAAGTTGGAAAAATTTGTACTGAGTAGTTGTCAGTTTGATCATTTGATCACAGTACTCAACCTAGCCAGGTTTTCTACCCCCAGCACCAGTCATTTCAGATATGTATTAGATACTTCAAAAGAAATTTCACATGAGAAATGTGAAGATGGGAATGTATAAAATTTTCTGCAGTAGATTAAATCCAGTCAGCTGGGTTTCTGTTATCTCATTCAGAGGAATACCCCTCGGCCTCCAATCCCTAGCTGAATAGTCAGTTTCAAAGTCAATTTCATTCATGCAGAAAATATATATGGATTAAACTGGAATCTACACATAGTCTAACTAATGACTTGTCTTTATTAATACAGGCAGTCAACAGACTGCAAACTAAACTGCTCAAAGCCCAACAGTGATGGGTGAATTTCAAAGACATTGGTGGTGGAATTACCATAGGGTTCGAAAAATTCATCTGAACATTATATGAACTATCCAGGTTTACTGGTTACGCAAGAAAACACTCATAGTGTAATGAAACCAGGCACTATGATAGTTACAACACATTATTTGCTGGTCAGTCTGCTAACATTAGGAGAAAATTTAGGCACTATCACTACTGTACATAACTAGGATTAGGAAATATAGCAGCAGTTGAAACTGCAAGTCAGGTCTTTGTGCCTTGAATTGCTATTATTTATTCATTCTATTACAGCGATTCAAAAGTAGAAATTGGAATCCTAGCCAGAGTGCATTAAGCAATGTACAAACATTTAGAGAGATATTTGCTAAGTCAAAATGTTAATTCTTATGAGTTGTATGGGGCAATGGTATCTATTAGCAGAAGTCCCAAATGAGATTAATGATTTGTTGGAGTTAGATGCTATTGCAAAAGCCTCAAACAAAACTCAGGAAATGTGAAAGATAGGCTAATGTCCACATCCTGAAAGCATTTATTCTAACTGTTCAAATTAGTTTTATGATAGTCATCAATCACAATGGAGCAGGGATTCCAGGGTGCATTTTGCTTAGTCAAACATAATGCTGCAACAGCCAGAGTTAAAGTCTGCTCTTACATTGCTACAGTAGAAAGCTATGCAATGGAGTCTACAAAGAATAAGTTTATTCTGGAAATAGCCCCAGGATCACACACTTGCAAAGAGATGAAGTCAGAACTTTCAAATAAACTTGATTTATTTACCTCTATCCCCCTAAGATGCTGTTGAGCCTGTAAGCAGTCTGTGCAATTATCCCAAAATGGGAGTAACGTTAACTAATCTTTGGCAGGGCTGCATACATTTGGGGGATATATACAGTCTGCATCAGACCTGAATTAAACATCTAAGTGGATATAAAGAAAAATGCTTACAGTAAAATGCCATACAGTTAATGGAAAGAGGAAGCAATTTGCAAGGGCCTCAATTTCAGCCATGTGAATAACCTTTTCCGTGACAAGGCAAATAACAAAGCCAAGAAAACCAGATGTATTCGGTCCAATTACTGGAAAGTCATAAATTAAACAATACTCAATGTTGATCAAAATACAATAGCCATGTTTATGCAGTACAATAATAAAATAGGTTTAAAATATTAATGATCAGTGTATTAAAAATGCATAAACTTTGCATATACAGCATTTTACTGAGAGTCTCAGACTCAAATACAGCCCTAATTGAATAGCTTCACTCTGAAGTGTCTTTGTTTAGAAGATGCTATTCACAAATATTGAAGGCAGTCATCCTACTCCCTCTAAATATTGATTGTTTCTGTAATGCATTTTTTGGGGGGGGAAGAGGTTGTGTGAGTGTAAGCCTTTAAAAATATTGAAGGTGACTTAAAACCAGCATTGATATAGCAACATTAAAGGTTTATTTTTTGACTGTCTTTAACAATGTTTTTCAAGTTCTTAGTAGGCACCTAACATTTGAAAATATAAATCTCTTTGCTATACATAAATTGTTATTTAAACCATAAATTATATTGCTGGTATGGAAAATGGAATGAGATATCACCCTTGCACTGTTGACCTCCATAAAAAGATAACAGGAGACGACTTGCTTTATTTGTGAGCAAAGCTCGTGGGCAAGAATACCATGAGTTCAGTATCACGGCGGCAGAGGTTGCCCTGTGGAGCCCAACACACAGACACCCTTAGTGGGAGCACTGATGGGAGGCACAATGGGCACATGGCTGCAAGGACTAGGGTGACATTTAACTCCTAGAGTAGAATATTTTCAGTTGGAAGGGACCTGAAACAATCACCTAATCAACAATCCTACCAAAGATGCTGTCCACCTTTCAGTACTTCATCAGTAGTATTCTAGGCTGCAGAGAAGTCCCAAGGGAACGTCAGTGCTGTGGAAGATGGACACAGGGACCATCTTTTCTGCCAGACACAATGCAGAGGAAGATAGTATTGGGGAAGACAAACCTGTTTACTACCCTTCCCACAAGAGTTTGAAATAAAATATCCTCTTGTCTGGAGTCAAGAGCAACAGTGCTGTTAAGGATGATCCGTCATGCCACAGAACTTTATCACAGCAATTACATCAGGAACAAGTTTACCGTTTCAAAAAAGAAGAAAGATTACAAGAAGCAATCCACCAAAACAGCAGCAATGTCACAGCTGAGAGATATGCAGAGAAGAGAAACGCATTATGTGGGAGCAATTGAGAATGAGTTCAATATGGAAAAGGCTAGATTGGGATTAGAGCTCTGGTGAGCATGTCTGCTTACAAGAACGCAATAAATGGATCCTGCAAGCACAAGATTTCCACTTGCACCCATGTGTGCACTGTTGCTAATTATGGAAATGATTTCCAAAGGGTCTTCAGGAAAACACAGAAGCACCTAGGGCGTTTTTCAGATTCCCAAAGAAATTAGCCTAATCAAAATCCCTGACAGCTACACAGGCTGGAACTATCATGCATCAAGGAAGGATTGTGCATGCACCCCCCCCTTGGCATCTCAGATTAACAGCACAACCATCAGATAGAATGCTTGACCTGTCAGCACCTCAGGAAAGGGACGTCTGTTGTTTTTAAGCCTCGTGTAAGAGTATAGGGGATGCTGCACTGGGATCTCGTACTGAGGCTCTTCACAGTACAAGAAAATATCACTCTGGCTTGATATTTCCATGATATCTCCAAATACTGGTCAACCAGGGATTCCCAGCCTCTCCGTACTCAATGCCAGGAAAGTTCCCAGCATGGCAGGAGCAGACACCGGTGAGACAACATGCTTTCTTGGCTACAGAGCAAGTGTCATACGTCATTGAAACAAAAGTCTGGGGTGGTGTTTTTTTAGTTTTGTTGTTGTTGATGGCTTGTTTGTTTGTGTTTTTTTTTTTCCTTGGACTCAGCAACCTAAACATTTCTATGATTCTATGATTTTATCTCAGTGCCTAAACAGAGTTCAGTGGGCAGACGCAGACATTCGCTTTTGCAAGGTGCAGGTGGAGGAAGACAGAAACATGGAGTTCATGCATGAGTAGAAATATCATTAAACTGAAAGCAGAGCCAGGGCCCGGTTTTCTGATGAAAAGAGCCCACCTTCAACCCCTCACTGGGAAGTTTTTCTTTCCTGGAACACCATGAACACTTTAGAGGTCATGAGGTAACACTTCAAAAGTACTATAATTGGTGGCAATACATTTTAAGTAACCAAAGAATCTGGTGAAGAAAAAGGCAGATTAGGAATGGAGTCAAGACAGGTTGGGGGGAAGTTTTAGGAACGATTTGCAAAGGATAAACCCTTTGGTTCTACTGGTGTCCTATCTCCTGTTTCAAAAATCATCATAGAGCAATAAAAACCCCCATTGTGTGTGTGTGTTTTTAGAGGGCAGGGGGTATAGGAAATCAGCTCTCTAGCATGATAGCAGTGTTATTTATTTATTAAATACAAGACAGGCTGCTGACTTAGGATTTATGATACAAGATTTCAAGTAAGTTGGGATTGTAAACTAGCCAACATTCAAAGTATTTCTAAGAAAAAACCTTCCCTAGTAACAACAAAATGCAGATAAGAGACCATTTGTCTAGTCTTTCTGGTCTTCAGCACGTTACAGATCAAGCCCTTAGCTTCTATAGTCCACTGAGATTGTAAGAACAACATCACATGCCCCAGAACACCATCACTTGGACTAACCAACACCATCCTGACAGCCTCTGGTCAGGGCCCAGACAGGCTGACAATATGCTTCCTGTGCACATCCTCTGACAAAAACAGAAGCTCTCAGTATCCAGGGCTTTCAAGCCAATACTTTCACTCAGGCTTTAATCTCCAAAATCAATTAAAAGCAAAGCAAATAAACCCAAGAGATCCTCTCCCTTGGGTTTCTTTCAGCTTCACAGGCAGGAGAAAAATTATCCTTCATAATATCACATTGAAAGCACGTATTGCAGATGGCTGTCACTCAATCATTAAGTGCAGTTTTGCAATTCCACCTATCGCTCTATGAACCAGCATGATTTGTGCATACTCAATGCATGAGTAACATACAGGAGCATTCTGCATCCCTTATGAAAAGCCATTATAGATAAAACAGCCAGATCCCTGATAAAGCTTCAAAAGGCCTGGGAGTGTATTGCCTTCAAAAACATTGCCAGTCCCTTCCCAAGATAAGTTCCACTCGAACTTGACTCACACCCAAGCTCAGCCAAGCTCGTTTTCACACTCCAGAGCTCTGCTTCTCATTGCTGTAACTGTACACGTCATCTCGCCTGCAAAGCAAGGATGTATGAACGGGGAAGAGGTAGAACCCAGCTCCTACAGTAAAATGCCTCTTTAGTCCCAAACCAAGCAGACTTCTCTGATTGCCAGATGCAAGGCACAAGTTGTCAGACCCAGTGGGTTTTTACATGACACTAAGCTGAGTCATAATGGAAATTTTAACTCAAGTCTTCACCTTTTGATACTGCCAGGTGTCACCTCCTGGGTAGCTTGCATGCAGCACTGCAAGACGGCAGCGTTGAGTCATCCCATTCATTGCATATCACACTGTGACCAGTCTGATGAAATTACTTGTGTGGATGTATGTCCGATTAGTTTGTGACTCACCATTCACAGATAGCTGCCAGCCTCAACTACGAGGGAATATCGGTCCACCTCTCATCTGAAAAGTTAGTGCCTATTTCTTGCTACAAGCGAACGCTCAACTAAGCCCCACTGTATGCCAAGGGCTGGAGGAGTGAGGACCGTAACTCGTGAAAGTTAATAGCAAAGCTTGTATTTCATTGGCATGTTTTATACAAAAAAAGATAATTCTTCAATAATGTTTTAGATATCTGATGATCTTGTGAAAGCAGCCACCAGGATTTCATAAACACTCTCACAGTAACATGACTCCCATGCTCCCTAGCATAGCCATAACATGTTTCTGAGCACTCCCTTCAACTAGAGCTCCAGAGACACCAGCTTGTTAATTAGATAAAGAGGAAATTTGGCAATTAAAGTCCTATTTTTTGTGTAGGTCCCTGGTAGCTTTTGATAACACTTTCTGCTGCCTCAAGGCAACATTGCCCAACACAAGGTTTCCCGGAGACCTGCTGCTATGACTAAGCCTTCCATCACTGCCGTGTAATCACGGGCTCACGCCAGGAGGTAAAGCTGCTCAGACTGTGGTAGCCATTGTAACTTGAACTTTTCTCGTAGAGCATCTTAGGATGAGTTTCTTTAGCCACTGAAAGCTCAGCAAAGCAGCTTTTAATAACTCTGCCAGCAGGAGCTGGTCGAATTTTTTACCCCTTCCTCTAAGAGAGATGAATCTCAAGGACGTATATTTGTGTGCTGGTGGTTACTAAGGTTTGATCGCTGGAAAAGGAGAAGAAATGGAAAAGAGCAAAGCTGGTAATTTCAGTTTGCTCACACGCACACCACACGCTCCCTGAGCACACACACAAACATGCAGATAAGTGTACAGCACACACAGATTCCACTTCTTGCCAGTCTATCCCTATTCAAGTGAAGACAGAGCCCATCAAGGTGACCTGACTACTATATTTAAGTACTGCTGTACTTATCTCAGCAAAGAGAAGTCAAGCATGGAGGACAATATGCGAGCAGAAGGGGGAAAAAAAAAGACACAATATGGAGTATTTTGCTTCCATATTTCCTCTTCTGGTTCAACAGTTGCTGCAGCACAGAGGGTTTCATTCTGGGTGTTAACAATCTTCATGAAGCAGCTGCTATGTGCCACCAGTAGTGACAAGGCACAGAAAAAACCCATCCCATTCCTAGTTCCTAGCACGTGCTTCCTCACAAAAGAGGGTGAACTCTGAACCAAGGTAACAGGACTTCAGTGAAATCTAAGCCAAAGACCAGGTTAAACCTCTCCACATCCCAATGACGCGAAAGACCTGTTGACTGCGTAATCCTACAAAAGGTTTGATAGTTTGATAAACAGCATGATTTGTTCCACTAGCCCAGCAAAGCAAAGAGAGCTGTTTCTTTGTTTGTCACCTCCACCCAAGTGTCAACCTTTACTAATAGCTCAGACAAGTGAAAGGCTCCTTTCATGATTAGTGCAGAGTATTCCCTCATACTGTTCCTCAGCACTAGGGCAGCTGCGGCTTTGAGGGCAGGAACTGAGACAGATTCTCAGTTAGAGCCACTAAGTAATGGCACACTGAGAACAGTTTGGGGCAAAGGACGGTGTTCAAAGGAAACATCAAATTTTATTTAACTTCTCAAATAGAGTAATACTTGGAGTTTAAACTGTGGGCAAATACATTGTCTCATCTCAAACGTTATTTAAGTATTTATCTAGTTCCATCCGTTGTCTGCCAATGGAAGATTGACTTTTCTTCTGCTTCACAGAATTAAAGGGTTTTGCTCTTCTTCCTGCCATCCAACTCCTTACCAAGCAAACAAAGCTGTTTTCTGAAGAGACAATATCTTTTGCTGGTCTCACCTGAGTAAATTCTGAAGTCTGAAGCTTCTGCTTTCATCAAATCTGGCCTCGAAGACAAGTGGTAAATTGGAGTTGAGGGGAATGGAGGGAAAACATACTTAATTAAATGAATTTAGAAACATCAACTATCATGATCAGGAGGTGGATTTATTCTTTTCTAAAAATCAGGAGAAAGAAGATGGAGGATGTGAAAGAAGAGATAAAGATCTTTGTTATTTCACAAAGTAGCCATCAAAAGGCCCCACTAAATTTTCATTATATCCTGATAGTCACTATAAAAGGAGAGGGCAATTTGCCACCTCAGAATAATGAGGAGAAACACTCAACTTGAATTGTCCATAAATACCCTATACTTTGAGACTTTGTACTGCTCAACACTGAAATGGCACTTTAAAAAGAAAATAAAGACATGAAGGAGAAAGGAAGATGCACCCTTAGGGGTAAATATAAGGCTCCTCAGGAAAAGCAGGAAAACAAGTATCTTTGTCACCATTCAACTTCATGTAAGCATTCCCCCTGGGAAGAACTTATTAACAATGTAAAAAACAACATTTCTTACATTGGCACATCTGTAAAAGGTGGTTTGTTACAAGCAGCATTCGCTACAGTGAATTTCGACCATATTACTGTCTGAAAAGCACATGCCTAATCCATAACCTTCGTTAGTGCTACACAGGCTGCTGCTTCCACCAGAGTTCAGGCATCTCTGCGTGTGCTAGAACACAGCAGCGCTTGGAAGCTCCCTGCTGCGATCAGGGTCTGGTGTAAAAAGCCCTGTACAAATACTCAATAAGAAATACTCCTTGTTCCACGAGCAACCAGCCAAACAGGCAAGGCAGACAAAGGCAGGAGGGAAAGTATCGTGATCTCTATTTTTTTTGTACAAGAAGCTGAGCCACAGAGAGGTGAGAGTGTACTTAGAACTAATCTGCTGTGCCAGTGATATAATCACCATGCCTTTCTTGTTTACCTATACTTGCTAGGAGGTCCTGATGCCTTTGTGACTTCCAGCGTTAACTGCACAGGCTCCCAGCCTTTCATTTGTTCAGATTTAACAACAAGCAGCAAACCCACCACCCCACACTCCCACGCGTGCCACACCATGGGTAACTGTTAGAAAGCCAGCTAAATGAAAACTGAAATACAGCAGTGATATTTAATCAAGTATTCAAGACCCTAAGTCAGAGCAGAAATGAATCCTTAAATTGATCTCAAATTCTGTCTGTCCTAAGGCTCTCTTTGAAAGAAAGCTCTTGCACTCTGCCCTGATTGGCAACAAAATTGGGCAGCTCTGGGATGCACCGAGTGGAGATTTTCCAGCAGCCCCTTGCCATGGGATCACACGATCCTAGTCTAAGCATCCCTTGGGGAACACCAGTGGGACATGCTCCATTAGCAGGTGGTTTTAGGACATTTGCTGCATCACAGGTCACACACACCTGCCATGATACACATGCAGTAAGATCTACATCCTAGCTAGGAAGTGGGATGCTGCATGTGGAAACCTGGTGCAAAGCAGCTTAAGGACAGCTTCAAATTTTGTGCATGAAATGTCCTGCTCAGTATACTGCCTGCCTGAAAAGCCCCTCCTGCCTCATCTAAGGACATGAATTCTTAACCATTAGGATGCCCTTCTATAATTCAGGCTCTATCTGACTCGTATGGTGCACACAGGCTCTTTTCCTGTTACTTGAAATGGGGCCAAAGTCATCAGACTTGAAAGGGATGAAAAGTACAACCTCTGTAGTAGACACTGTTCTTGCTATTTCTCCCCACAACTTTCTCTTTTATTAGATTTGCAGCAAATAGTTCTCTCAGCCTGACCCAGTAGCAGAAAATGCTGGAAAAGTCTGAGCTACAGAATCCACAGAATCAGAAAACAAACCAGTCACATCACTCACCTTAACATATGATTCCCACTAACTCCTCCTTCCTCTCCCACATCACACACATTGGCCAAGGGAAAGTAAAATGGATCCCTTGGGATCTCAGAGGTACACTTCTCCTCAGAAATGAAAGGGAATTGTTTGATATGGTTCAGCCCAGGATCTAGGAACCAGCCCTCCACGTGGTCTCTAACGACATCAATACCTTCACGTAACTGGGAATACACAGGAGAGCTGGTAGGTCTAATTATCAGTCTCACCTTTCTTGCAATTACTGGAGGAACCAGGGGCTCTTATCAAACTCAGCTTTACCTTATCATCTCCTCACTCCTTCCCTCTTGCTTCCTATAGGTGTTTCACTGTCAGCTTTGCATAGCCAGATACTTTACAAACCTAATAAGAGCAGACAAACAATGTCTATGTCTGAATGATTAGCTGATAATCACAGACAGGGTCTTTGCCAAGTTTTCTGAACACAGAAGGTCAGTTCCGCCTTCCTTCACCCCAACATCCCACTGCCAAAGCCCACAAATCACATCAGTGTAAGGAACGAGTGAAAAACAAAATCCAGCATTGAATGGTTGCTAAATAATGCAAAGAAATGAAAACAATTTGGTTTGGATGATTGATTATAGGGAAATTGCTCATACCTCCAAAGCGTGGCACCTTCCAATCACATCTTTGTTTCATTTGTCAGCAAAGAAATTAAGTTCCTCTTCTGGCGCAGAGCCTGTGCTGTCCTATTAGCTGTGTTTGGCACACAGCATTGCTTTGCAGCAGTTTCTTGCCCCACTTTGACACTTCACTTCACTTCACTTCACTTCACCTCACCCCACCTCACCCCACCCCACCAGCGCTGCCAAGTACTGACCACCACGTAGTCTCACCATGTG
>JAOXNG010000057.1:33937076-33949187 GCA_028566535.1 Scolopax minor
TCTGAAGGGACCTCAAAAAGTTCCAACCCCCTGCCATGAGCAGAGACACCTCCCACCAGACCAGGTTGCTCAAAGCCCCATCCATCCTTGAGCCATTCCAGGGATGGGGCAGCCACAAGAATATTCACTACAGAGAAGTAAATGATTTGCAATAGTGCAGAGTATATGCAATGGGAAGTTATATTCTTATGCTATAGACACAAAGTGCAGTCTCACACACAACAGCCATTTTCTACCTATTTCTACAACCCAATTCTCCAGAGCTGCAGAGCACTAAAAATTCGGTAATTAATGTTAAGTTAATTTCCAGCATGACTTAGCAAGAATTTCCTAGTTCCAGCCTGACTATATCATACTACCAGAGATGGGGCCACAAGTGTAATAGAAATATTAGTAATAAACTTATTGGAAGACACTTAATTAGGAAGAAACCCCCAAGGTAACTTGCATGAACTCTAACTTAAGTTGGCGAGTGTATGTAGCACTATTTAAGTGTTTTAAATATACAGGATACTATTTTAAACCTACTTAAAAACCAAAGGTGTTGATAAGTCTTTCTGGTGTCCAGAAAGCTCTAAAAATTCAAGGAGGCTTCCAATTATAGATTCACCATCCAACAGTATTTTCCTGAAAATACCAATAGGACCTTTGAATTCCTGCTTTTTCTATTCTTTTGTCCCCTGCAGATTCTTCATCACTCCAACTACATCCTACAGTACTGATAAACCAGGTGTCCTTTGCTGCTACAATCCCCTTTTCTTGCTGGAAAAGCATCCACTGGTAGGACACGCAGATTTCCCCGAGTTCCTCAGCAGGCAAGTTATGAACGTGATGTATCATGAACAGAGCGCGAAAACAGTGCAAGACCCTAAAAAAATAAAATAGAGGAAACAGCAGGTGTTTCAGCTGAGTTCAGGCTGCATTTCAAGTTTGGGAACTATTTGTTTAATTTCCAAGTCTTTCTGTTCAAATGAATATTTGACTTCTCCCAACCAGGGAATAGAGTAAGAAATAAAAGGCGGGTTTTTTTTCCACAAACAGCTAAGAAATTGAGCTGCCTGCCTAGTTTATATAATTCTTTGTAGAGAAATCATCTTCTAACGTGCATACCAATTTTCCCCCGTGAAAAAGGAGCAGCAATAATAACCAACAAGTTGAAGGTTAGCATGTTTGTGACCGAGCTGTCAAATCAGAATGTGTGAATTACAGTGCCGCTTCCTCCACTGATGCTTGGGATTCAACATATGCCAGCTTACACAGCACTCAAAGATGAAGAGCACCTTTTAAAAAAGGGATGGAAAAAACATACACCCCCTTCTCCCTTCGGAACAAAAAAGAAGAAAATTAATGTTTGGTTGTAATGCAACAAAATTAAAAAAAAATAATCAATCACAGCTCTTTGATAATGGGTTTGTCTGAGCTCCCCTGGAAAATAGGACACTCAAGAATTCTTAACTACAGTAGATACAAATCCAAAAGTCTCTGCAGTTGCAGTGAATTAGCACCAGGGAAGGGTGGAATTGGCAGAAACCAGAGACAAGATGATCATAATGTGAACCAAAATACGTCTCTTTTACCCACAGCTGTGCACGGCAGGTAAGCAGCGTGGGGCAAGCGCTCTGCCCGAGTTTAGCAAATGGTTTATGTGAGAGAATCTAGAGAAAGGAACAAGTGAATACGTGTTATTGAGAGTCCTACACTGAATTTCAGTAGCTCTAGAGAAAACAGGGAGAGCACTAGCAGCAGAACTGTATTCCCTGCTATCCACTCCGGAGTGAGCAATGGGAAAGAATAGAGTCTGTAGCTGTGTTTTTGCTCCCAAATTACAAGGTCTCCAGATATTCCTCAAATTATTCCCATTCAGCATCATACCAATGAGGGCCCTGAACAGAGCAAGAGTCTCTTCAGACAAGGAGGAGCCCAGTCTGGTTTTCTCTTTAGCTTGCTCTATGAGCACACAGCATCTCTCAATATGATTGATTCCAAAAATACAAAATTAGCTCTTATGAGAGAAATTAGCATCACAGCAGCCAACGACCACCTTGCACAACTGGCCATAGTTTAAATGTCTTTATCACTGTATTTTCCACACACCCAATTCCAATCCTGATCCTGGGTATGTTCCAATCCAATACCCAATCCTGGGTACGTTCAAGTTGGCACCTCAAGGCCATATTCTACCTCAGGCTGCTAAGTCTCTTTCCTGACTTCTAAATTACATCTAGCGCATTCCAGGGATCAAGGAGTTGATGTTTCTAACATACATTTATCAAATCTGATCATTGAACCACTCTTCTACGCTTGTTTATACACATTCCATCTTTAATGAAGTTAAACGCTGGTAAACCTGATGTGGAGCCTTGAGGTGCCTTCAAAACATAATTGCTTATTAAAATAAAACAATAATTAAGTGGAAGACAGAACCTTGTGATTTCTGAAAACTGGATGATTTTTTATAATGAATCTTTGAGGCTGGGAGCAGATAAGGTGTAGCCACAAAACAAGGCAGAAGAGATGGGTGAGACCTGAGGACACCACACTGTTCTGGCAGCTGAGGAATGGAAGCAGTAACTTCAGAGCACCCATGGAAAGTATGCTCCAGCATGCCACCACAGAAAAGGCATAGCTGCATTTGATGAGCAGGGAGCCATTCAGGTTTGTCCTTGTGGGGGATAAAATTCAGGCTCAAAATATCCAAAGCCAAGACAACCATGACTTGTTTTCAAAGTGCTGGGGGAAGAGGCAGTAGTTTACTTGGTGACACAGCTTCTGCCTTGTTGTGTGGTAAAGGCTTTGATAGTACAGATGGAAAGTCACAGCTTCTCAGTTCCCTTCAGGCTGTAATTAAACAGTCTCAGTAACTGGCACCTAGCTCAGGCCCTTCTGGAGCCACTGTAAATCAAATTTCTCACCTTCCTAGCATCATCTATCAATGATTGATCTTGTGGGGATCTGTATGCCAGAAACTGATAAACTGGACATCTCCTGGCACCTCAAATATGAAAAACTTTGTGATGGATGTTTTATATGCCTGCATTCCCCCTTCTTTCTCTCCTTCCAAGCACAGATATCAGAAGTCTCCATCTCTTCTTCAGGCAAGGTCTGTTAAACCCCTCCACCTCAAGAGCTTTGATTAGCCAGAGTAAAAGCCACTGCATTAACAGCTCACTAAGTAAATACCTGATTGTTTTCATCCTCTTCACCACAGTGTGAGTTGCATCGTTTTAATCATGCCTTTGGGTTTAATCCTGATTATTTCATTGCAAACTACAAGAACATATCATTACTTACAGTGCCATTCTAAGCTATTATTCAGCCCTTCAGGTCAGCAGGTGATGAGGGAATCCTTGTGTGTTACCAGCTTTCTGTGCCCCTGCTTCTCATTTGGTGACAAATTCCTGCAAGCCCTGAGCTGAGAATTAATAAGAAAGCATTAGCATAATTTAGGTCCTAAACTTGCAACCCTTCCAGCTTTGCACACTCCTTGCAGATATAATCCTCCAGAGAAGGAGCAGGGATAGACAAGGGAAAGTGTTACCATACACCCTCCAACACATGCCTTGTTTTGCAAGTTCACCATAGACAGTAACGGGGAGTGGGTGTCACACACAGGGGCTGTCCCATATACCAGGCAGAGTACCAAGCTCAGTTTGCCTGTGTAGCAGCTTTAGAATATCTCATCTGAATTCAACCCCAGGTACCACATTATGAAACTACCTCGTGTTTATTGGCCCTTTGTCAACAACCTCAGCAGAGGGTCAAGGCTGGACCAGACAATGGAGAAGTTGTCTCCAAGAGTGAACTTCTTACCCTACCTGTCAGGGTAAGGAGAATATCAAACTCTACCATCTGCCCTACAGCTGCCCCTAGGCTGTCCCATGCTGGAAAGAGATGCCAGACAATTTTGGCTTCTAAACAGTCCCACATTAAAAATGACTGCCAGCACTTCAACAGATCTCCAGCTTCAGCGAGCAGGAAGGAGGCAGCAAGCAGCTAAATCCAGAGGCTATTTTTAACCTGGGCTCATTTCATAGGGAAGAAATTATTCATAACCTGTATGCATGCAGTGCATCGGATACAGGACAGGCTCGACTGCAAACACTCATTAATGGGGCTGCCAGCTCCCTCTTTTCTGCACTGCAAAGTGAGGGCTTTTCTTGCTGTCTTACAAGGGATTGTAGGGAAATGCAGAAGGTGTGATATTACTTCTCTGGTCCCAACCTGTGCAGTGACTGCCACGTTAGGAGATGCAGCAGGGGCTTTGAGGCACATTATAATTTTGGCACTAGCTGCCCATCTCCCATTTCATCCCAGCTTGTGCTCAGAGCCATCGTTCTGGTTTTCTTGAAGCTCCTGCTTCTTCCGTTCCCTGCAGCCACACTGTGAACACACTGAGTCCTGCACCCTCTGGAAGGTCCTCTTCTGAAATGCAGACATTTGCTTAGCCTAAGGCAATTCACATTTCCCTCCAGTCTTTTCTCTACATGGGGAAAATGCATGTTTCCTGGACTTGGAAACCTTTCTCTTGCAGCCTTCTCACTTCTCCTAACACTTAACATCCTTTGCCATAATCAGTGGTCAAATGCTTCTGGTCCAGCAAGGGCACAGATCACTTTGAACTGCCATCCTGATAATTGGGTTTGGCAGGCAATATTTGTCTTTAAGAGCTTTCTCATCTTTTTGATTTCACTTTTATAAAGTACATGCTCAAGGATTTCCACTCTGAAGGTAAAAAAGACTATTATGATCATCTAATCTGACCTCCCACTTACCTGTGGATGTAAAAATTCACACAGTGGTCCTTTACTGAGCTCAGGAACTTCTAGTTGAGCTGGATTGCCTCCTTCAGAAAAGTAATCTGAACTTGATATATTGGATTTAAGTAACAGAGAGCTTGCCACATCCCTTAGGCAGCCACTCCAGGGGTTCATCATCCCGTTGTTAAAAACATCCACCTCACTTTCCAATTGGAAATCAATGTTAGACAAACACAGACATCGGATCTTGCTACATCCCTTTCTCCCCTGGTCTAAAAAGCCTCTTAACACTCAGTATTGTTGTGTATTTTCCCCTGAACTACCAACAAGCTACTCCTACAAACTATGCGGTATGACAGCCTTAAAGCAAAATGCAGATATACAGCAATTTAAAAAAGTTCATCATTCAGTCTCAGTCCAAGCAGTTTGGCATTTCAGTGCTTTTCTTCTTGGAGAGCCCCAGTCCCATGCCTGTCCCTGAGATCAGGTGGCTGCTCTCCTGCCCTGGCATCTCAGCCAACTCAGAGGTGCTACATGCCACTGACCTCATCCTCACAGCTCCTTTGCTCACATTAAGCACAAAGGCCAGGTTAGCAAATGTGCTTTTGGTTTGTATTAGCCTAAACCTCCTGCTGTGTTTCAGGCTCCAAAAAGCCTGCAACACTATTGTAAAAACATTCAGTTGGGTTTAACAGCTTAAAATTAGGCTGGGAGTCACCAGATCCCTTGAGAGGGTTACACGCACTGGGGAGAAGAGAAGAAAGGAGAAAAAGACAGAGCTCAAAAGTCAGCCAAAATACTTAGGCCCTGAGCTTAGCTCACAAACAATTGCAAACTATGTTTTCAATCTGCCGCTTGAAAACTCCTGGGATCCACAGACCACTTCTAAGAGTTCATAACAGGTAGTTAAGAGAGCAAATAGAGCCACAAGTTTTTGTAAGGAAATTCTTTGTGCCACTCAGAAAATTCTAAGGGCCACATTGCAAGTGGGGATAAGACCCATTGATTACAGGACAGGGGTACAACAATGTAGCTGAAGAGGAGCTTCTGCTCCTTTTTCTCCATGGCAAAGAGCATCTGCTTCTCAGTGAAAAGTCACACCTCAGTTTGGAAAGTATGAACACTTCAGCTATACCCAGAAAGCAATTGGAAAAATAAATGTATCCAATTAGAGTGTAGCTTTTGCTAGTTGCTCACACCAGACCAACAGCCCTCACACATAACTTCCCCAGAAAAAACACTAAAAAGAAAGAAAAACATCACAGAAGAAAGTTACTTAAAAGAGGTCAAAGCCAGCAACACATCTTACAGCTAGGACTTCAGGAGAAATCCCTGAAAAAAAACCCAATAAAAAAAAAGGCACCTCTCCTGGCCCCAGCAACTCCAAAACACAGCTCCTCTTGCATGGGTCTTTTCAGTGTTCAGAGGAAATTGAGGCGAGTGATGAGCTGATGCCCAGCAGCTGGACCACTTTGCTGCTCTGGGAGTCCCTGTGCTCAGCTGAGCAGCTGTGTGCCCTCTCCCAGGCAGCCAAGAGGACTGTGGTTATCCCTTTCTCTCTTCCATGAGGTCTCCACTCCAGCAAGTAGAAACACACTGTGTGTTAAACTTGCTGTTGTGTGGAGGCAGATAGCACAGGTGGGAAGGATTAGCCAGAATATAAAGGAAAAGCCTAAGGTGCAGCAAAACAATAATAATAAAATCCACCTGTATCATGAGCTCTGAATAAACTCTCCTCTCTGTCTTCAGATACTGTGGTCTGCACACACTTCCATCTTTCCTGTGCCTGTCCCACACTGCTAGTCTGAAACTTCTTTTCCTGAAGAGAAATATGAGGCAAGTCCTGTTTTTTTTTGACAAAAAGAGACAAAGCAATCTTCATATGAATCCATAAAGCATAACTTTTATTATCCCCCCCATCTGCTCTCCCACCGCATGGTACATATCTGCAAATCAGCCCTTAGGGACAAGGAAAAAGAAGGAAAGAAAGAAACTTGCTCTGAAGAAATCCAAAGTGATGGGAAGATCTTGGGGTAGCTGCTGTAATTTATAAACAGCCCTTTTAATACGGGACACTAATGCACAGCAGCTGAGAAACCTTGTCCAATATGTTTCTGCAACAGCAAGAAAGGCCTCGGAGGTCATCTGGGCACCTACATTATGCTAGAAAGAAATTGTCTAATTGCAGAACCTTGTGTAGTTTCACTATTAACCTCTTTCCCTCACAGCCAGCCAAGCAGCACAGCTCTCTTGTTTAGAAAGCCTGGAGCAAGACGATCAAGGGAAAATGGGTTAATAAATCCAACATGACGAGTTTTTACTGTTGAGCCTGGATTTATATCGAGAATAATTTGTTTTTTCCCCTGAGCAGAGCACTTGAACAATAATGCAAAGCAAGACTCACCTTAGGACTAACAATGTTTCCAAGCTCCATTCTTCCACAACTTGCCAGTCTCTTCCACACACAATCTGTTTCATGGGTAGGAGCTGAACCTGTCAATTCCCCTGGCCAGTGTGTTCTGGAGAAGTCATAAAACTAGGAAAGAAATTTGGACAGATGGCTAAGGAGACCTGTGAGCAGAAGTTTCTTCCTATGGTTTCCAAAGCATCATCATCACAAGCTAAAATGTGATGTCTCTAGACACACAGACTTCTGTCTCAGAATTCTAGAAGGTATCTGCAAACCTGAGGTTATGTACATCCCCAGCTGACAGTTAGATCAAAGGAAAGAAACCCAAACAGTGAGAGCTGTAATTTCAGTTCTTAGGGGTCTACATGAGATTTTCAGTTCTCAGGGCTTCCACTTTGCTAAGCCTGCATCTCTGAAAACCAGGTCTGAAACAGGTCTCAACACTTGCTCATAACTTCCATAACCTGCCTGGCACCCACCCAACACTAGAAACCCTCGCTGCCTCTCTTGAAATTTGGCTCAGATAACACAAATCCCAGCTTCAGGCTAAGTGAGAATTTTGTGAACCATTCAGCAAGGCTGGCCTGAATTCCAGTTTGCAGATGATTTGTTTTCTGTAGGACGAGGCTATCCAAAGTCACCCACACAACCTGAAGGTTGGTTGCTCAGCTAGAGTGAAGGTAAATCTGAAACAGGCCCCCTGTGCCTGAAGTCATGAGAAGTTTGGGATTTGCTCAGACAGATGCTCTAACTGGATGTTGACAATCTTTAAAAGCAATCAATTGTAGATAGAAGGTGGAGCTTGCAATAAACATACTAAATATATTTAATGAATTAAATAATCTTGCATATGTCAGCTATTTTCATATCACAGCCTTAAAGAAACACTAAGTTTTTTAGTAATCTCCCAGAAGCCTCTGCATGAAAACAGAAGTGCTGATGAACTTTGAACACCTGATAATGCAGAGAGCGCTGAGATTGTTAACCAGAGAAGAAAAAAAAATAATGGCTGAGCAGGCACCAGTCTGTCCACAAAGCCTTTTCCAATTAAGAGCAAAATGGTCATGTCAAGGATAAAGCAAAGGGGTCCCAAGGTATTAAATCTTGTCTAATTAGCAATTGCTAAGAACCAGTGAACATTTTTATTTGGATGAGTCTGGAAAACTCTATGTCAACAAAAGCATAGTAGATATTGAAGTTATTCCAAGAGATCATGTAATAGAAAGACTTAACTAGACTAGTAGCTCAGTTTGGAAGACCCTAGCTCTTCCCCTGGTGGAGTTAGGTATCAGCCCATGAAAGATACCCAGTTGCATTAGGACAGTTATGGTGTGATGCAGTAAATGAGGGGACTTCAAATAATAAATCTACTAGACTGCTCCTGATGTCTGTTTATGGTGTCATGTTTGGATTAAGGTCACCAGAACAGTTTTGACTTTTTTTTTTGGGCTGAAGGTGCTCCCTCTGTCATGCCCAGTCCCTTTGCAAATTCCCAATCTCTACTAAGCAGTATGGGATGTTTTCCTTTTGATCCCTGCCTACTGCCAGAGTGGTAAGAGCAATGGGATCCAAAGATTTTTATTTTTAAATTGTTTTGTAATTTAACATTCTCTTTGCAGTTGTCACTACAGCTCTCAGCTTGTGCCTTTGGAGCCTGCAGTCCCCTCTTGCATTCCCAGCCCAGTATTAGCCAAGCCTGGGACTATTCCAAAATCTGGACTGACTGCAGGCAGTCTAATGGGACCATAATTGGTTGTGCTACTAGAAAGCTTACACTTGTAGTTATTTTCCTAGCTATAAGAGGGTGACATTGTCACATACACCTTGGCATTTATGCCTTTTTGACCAGAAGAAGACATATTCCCTGTCCCAATTTTCTCATGGTACTTATAAGGCAGGAAAGATTAGACAAAATCTACAAAGGTATTTTGAGCCTGAACTTGAAAGTTCGCTGAGGAAGGATCCCTGTTTTACTATAGCTTCTAAAATTTACCTCCTGCCTAACTATTGTAGAAATGCTTTTATCTCAGACTCCAAAAACTTATGGAATAATTCACTCTATTAGGTTTCCTTTCAAAATACAGCTAGAGTCCACACGTTATCCCTGGGACACTTTCTCTTATTTCTTGTAGCTGCTATCAATTTTGTCCTGATAGTTATTTGGCTCCATTGTACTATTAAAATTCATTAAAAAAACCCTTTAATTCTTCACCTCTGTGAATCAAAACATCCTCATTTGGATGTCACAGAAAAAGTCCCAACACCAAAGTGAGCAGTAGAACAAGGGTCATTTTAGAGATACTGGTAGGTGAAGAAGCTGAAAACAGGATTTTATGGACCACTTTAAAGAGGATATGAAATATCCAAGGGGAATTTATTAAAGCCAACAATGCAGCTATTCTGTAGCTTTTTGAGGCATACAGAGGATCAGGTCTTCAGCCTCTTTCAAGCTTTTTCCGCACTTGAAATTGCACTTGTTATCCACAAAACTGGCTGCAATTACTGTGCCGGAACAGGTTGGGTTGGGACTGACTATATCTCTGCACACCCAGCCTCAGGAAAGCTAGATGCAAATGCAGATGCTTTCAATTTGCACATGAAAATTGGAATTTTCTATCAAAAAATGTGTTCCTCATTGTCTTACCCAGTAAGTCAGCCTGTTTGGAGTGTGAAGCGGGGATCAAAAAAGGGATCATATATAGCTGCTGCGAGTATTGATTGCATACACACCTCAAGTGAGTGATTATTGTCTTTCTTGTACTTCAGTCTGGACATAAGAATATATTACTAGATCTGTAATTCATGGAAAGTTATTTCTTTAGTTATGCCTGGGGCAGCTCTGAAGGAAAGCTGCTGCAAGTGCCTCAGCTTGATTTTTCCTCCCTCCTTTTTTGGATCTTTTTCATTTCTCTTTCTCTTCTTTTCTTTGGGCAAGTGGATCCATGTGTTTTGCTTTGTGCACCATTGCCACAGCCACTTGTTGCTTGTTTCCTATTTTCAGACCTGAACTAGCACAGATGAAGGAGAGATCATCACTCTCCCTGCAAACTCACCCTGAGTTCATCAAAGCTGTGTCTCTGACTTCCCTCCTTCTCAGCTGAGCCTGCAGCCTTGCAGCTCTCCCATTCTTCCCATTATACCCCACTCAGCAAGTGCAACAGCTGTGCTGTTTGGATGCACTTTTCCAGACCAAACTACTGTTTTCTTCTTGCTGTGGTTGAAGTAAGTTCACCATCATTTCCTGTTTTCCAGTTTCCACAGGCTATTAAAATCCTTTTCCTGGCAGCATATATTGTGAAATCCTTCACTTTGAATTCTTCCTGTACCAGACTTCCATGTGGAAAAGGATTTAGATAACTTTTGACAAAAGTTTCTGAATATTTTTTCTTTACATCAGCTAACTATGGTCTGTGAATCAGGCTCTTGGGTCGAATGTAGCTCTGATGTTTCCTCCTGCTTCCTCCTCCATTTTCTCCATATTCATTCAGGTGTAAAATGAGAGGCAAACAGACTCCTCCATCTTTTTTGATTCCTTGTGTTAGCATTTACCCACAGCTTTTTGATTTGAATTTATGGTAATCACTTTATTCAAATGCTTTTTCATGATAGCATTGGTCTGTCTTTATCTTCCCAGATCAGTTATGTTCATCCTAGCACAGCCAAGTCATGATCAAACCCATTGACCGTTACAGCACCAATTCATATTTATTAGCTTGAAAAGTCTGGCTGTGCCCCAGCAGCTGGGACATGGAGAGGGACCCCTGTGCTTGGACACCTGTCCACACTCAAGAAAGACACTTTGCTTCGTGCCCGCTCAGTCACCAGCATGATTTCAAAGTGTTAAACATCTGATATAATTTGTAAATTCACCTCATTTTATATAAGCACTCAGAGAGTTAAAGCTAGCAGTTTATTTCTTTTTTTTTTTCTTTTTTTTTTTTTTTATAGTGCCTGCGCTTCTCAATTTCTGTATTATTCACACCTCAACAAATCTTATTTCATTAGATTTTGGGAACTGCAACGGTAATTTTGGTGATTAACTTTAAATTGGGGATAATACACGAGCAGACATTAACATAATGTCAAAACAATTTTGTACAATTGTTACTTAACCTCAGTCAAATCATTTCCACCCCCAGCGTCCTCCCAAATGGACCTTTATTAATATGACACAGACAAACACAAGAGAACCCTGGGCTTTATGCAGGGAAATGATTAAACAAGAACACTTATCAGAAATGATCACGCAGGGTAGCAAGGCAGCAGGGCAAATCTCTGAATTCTCATATTCTCAGTGCTGCATCTGGCCTTTAGAGGTACTACATGAATGAGCCCTCGACAGGATGCTCGGGAAAGGTGTCATAAATTGTCTTGCCTGGATGACAGCTAGCAGAAGCTCAGCAGCAAGATGTTTAGCTTCTTGCATTTATTATACACAGGTGATTTTAAAGCTGATGGATGGGTATTAATTACTGTGGAGACTGAAGATTTTTATTTCTATCTTGATGCCACAGCTAAACCTGGGAGACTCCATATTTTAGGGCTGAAGGAGCGTTTGTTCTCTGTGGCCTCTTCAGTCAATGGACAGATCAGAAAAAAAGGGGAAAAAAAACCACAAGGAGTGAGGTGTCAGGGACACAGTGATGCCTCACACAGTCAGGGGAGATACTGACTCCCATGAAGACTCACTGCCTCCTCACTGCAGGAAGCTGCTTGTATGACTTCTGTCCATCACTGCACAGGAACCACATTCCTGTCATACACTGTCATTGTCCGAGAATCCTCCTGGCTTTTCATCTCATTAACTGTCAGGGGAAAGTGAAAATGCCAGGTGTCCACCTTTCAGTCTCACTGGATTTCTTAGGGCCTCATCTTGCAATTCCCAGAGGGTTTTTTCACAATCAAAAACCAGCTCCCGCTGGCACTGAGGGGAGTGGGATAACT